>JAMQGT020014802.1:0-26433 GCA_024447675.2 Pterophyllum scalare | reverse complement strand
CCTTCCTGAGATGTTCACAAACCTGATAGTCAACTACAAGAAACATCTTACCGCTGTGTTGCCAACAAGAGTTTCTTCACCAAGTGATACAGTAAGTCGTTTTGCTTCGGGATTAAATACTTATTTCACTGAGTGACATGCAAACCTATTTATAACTTTTATGTACTGTTTTTTTCTGGATTTTTGGTTGATATTATGTTTCTCTGCATTAAAATTAAACATAAAAATTAGAAACTGTTCATTTCTTTGTAAGTGAGCAAACTTACAAATTCAGCAGGAGATAACATAATTTCCCCCAATGTAGCTAGTGGTAGATCAGGTGACCCTGAAGCATCTCTTAGCTATGCTGCTATAGGCTCAACCTGCTGCAAGACTCAGTGTGATACACTGTGATACACCCTGAGCACTTCTTTTAAACAGTATTTGACCTAATATGTAAAGACAGACAGTACGGAGTGCACTTTTTACCCATAAAAACACTTTTTTTACACTAAAGATCATCCTGATAACATCCTGACACTTAGATTCCAACAAAAGTTTTCTAGAAAAATACTCCATGCAAGAATAGCTTAATAGAATAAACTCTACAGAAAATAATGATTATCATAAGTGCTGTTTACAGGTTTACAGTCTAACAATTTAAAATCTTAATTTTTTAAATTCCATCTGGGGCAGATTGCTTCCACTGAGGCACTTCAGAACAGCTGCTGACAATCCTTGTTGCAATTCCGTAAGGAGAACAGCAGTGATGAGTAGTCAGCATAGGCACTGCAAGCCCATGGCAGTCCATGAAAGCATGGCATTATCCAGTTAATGGCTTACATATAATATTTATTTTCAGATACATCTGAATGTGGTCGTGTTTCTCAAACCTAAGAAAAATGGCGCAACATTACAAGGTTACCTTTGTGTATTTTTCTGTAAGTGCTACACTTAGTCTTTTACATTGCTTGAATTGCTCACACCACTTTTGCTCTTTCATACATGCAGAGTGCCAGTGAGCTCATTAAGACAACAAAGACAATAAGACAATGCATGGCATTGAGTAGCAGAAATGCTACTGTAACTTAATAAGTGATGAGAGACCAATGTATGACCAGTAGCTTGAAGGAAAGGTGGTCTTTGTCCTTCAGTATCTTAGCTGCTCCCAGGACTGTGCTCTTCTGGGTGTCATTCCTAAAATCTGCTGGAGCCACTCTCCTAGTTTGGGGGTCCCTGCACCGAGTGCTTCGATTATCATGGCGACCACTGTTGCAGCTCATCTCTCAGCTTTTGGTATTTCTCAAGCTCCTTGTGTTCATGTGGCTGCAGACACAAGACTTTGAAGCCAACAACACAGACAGGTATCAAAGAAGGGCTTTGAGGCCACCATTAGAATCCACTCATCTCATCATGTTAACAGAGCAGAACACAGTCCCTTTCTGGGATAGGCCATAGCTCAAGCAGAAATCTCTCTCTTACCAGCAGTAGTGTGTCTGTGCCATCAAAGCCTTTTCACACCAAAGCCCAAAGCATGACAGATAAAAAAGTGATAAAATTTCTATGGTTCTCCAATCCCTTTTTAACTTAAAGTATTCTTAAGGTGTTATTTGTATGCTGTTTATCCTATGAGGGATTTATTTAGACTCTTGACATAATTAATATTTTGTCCTTTGAAAATTTACTTAGAACACTTCTATGGCCTGCCTTTCCTTCCTGCAGTCATTTGCTGTATCATTTACTATATATCTTAAGTCAATGTTCCTTCCAATTATGTACACCGACCCTGACCCCAAAGTGCAGCCAACAGTTCAGACTTTTCTGACAGACAGCCTATATTGACCCATCCCATATAGAAAATACATGTAAGTATCTGTATGTCATGCACTTTTAAAGTGATTTATCCTGGTGGCAGTGTAAGTGAATGTTTTCTGCACAACAGTAAAGTCTAGCTAAAGTTGACTTCTGGCAGTGATTTAAATACTGTGGGGGATTGCTGAATATAGAATGCAAGTGTCCAAACTTGCACTTTTTCAACTTTTGTTTTGCTTCTCGTGAGAATAAATCTAAAATTTTGTGGCAGATAAAAAATGGATTGGCCCCTGCTACAGATCTATACAAGGTGTAGTGTTGGCAGGAGTATTGGAACAGTATTTATCCTTCAGGTCCTTGCAAACTATGAATAACTAGGAATTCTGCCTATTATGATGGAGACAATGGATCAGCAGGGCTGTTCTGTCCCTGTGGATTCCTTACACTGCAGAGATAGGCAAATAGCCATCACCACTTTGTCCGTCTGTATCTGGAAGACCCACACCACCTTTGGGGGTGTATCCCATTTTGACATCAGGACTTCCAGGCCATATTCGGCACAGATGTTCCTGTATACTATGCCAGCCACTTGGCTATTGCCTTCCATGTATACCCTGCCTGCTAGCATCTTGCGGATGTTGGAGCACTGAGCTATATAACATAATGGACTACTTGCCTTTCAAGTAAAGCACATAGGCCTGTGTTCACTCACAGTCGTCCCATACTGCTTCAATAATGTTGAGGTCTAGACTCTGGGGATGATAGTCTATGGATGATAGTGTTCCACTGTGTGTTTTTATCCAGTATTTTTTTTACTGCATCAGCAGTATATTTGGGATCATTGCCATGCTGTGAAATGAAGCTGGTAACAATCAGACACTTTCCAGATGGTATTGCATGTGGGATCAAAATCTGATGGTACTTTTCTGGGTTCATAATTCAAGATCCCCAACATTACCGGCTGAAATGTAGCCACAAACCATGACAGAGCCTCCACTATGCTTCATAGATGGCTGTAGACACTCACTGTTGTTCCTCTCTCATGGTGGGCTGAGTTGATGCTCATTTTTGGTTTCATCTGTCCAGAGCAGTTTCTCCCAAGCCTTCTCTGAATCATTTAGACATTCAAGATTTCAGTCCATAACAACATAGAACCAAAGATGTTCTTGGTGACTGGTCCCATCTGCCTTCAGGTCATTAACAAGCTATCACCTGTGTAGTTTTGAGCTAATCCACCACCTTTCGCATGACCATCCTCACTCCATGAGGCAAGATCTTGCCTGAAACTCCAAAAGTGAGGGTGATTGATGATCATTTTATTTTTATTCCAGGAAAAAACACAGAACCAACATAAGGTGGAAGGTGGCCATCTGCTGCTGCCTGTGGCGTGAGAGGAAAGCAAATACAGAAAAAGAAGAAAAGACAAACAATACAAGATGTGATCAGAAAGTGATGAGCATAATCAAAACCTCACCTGATTTGATCTTGGCTGATTTCCTCTCCAAGGTCATGTTTTCACCTACCTCCTGACCTCTTAGGTGCTTTTTAGATCCCTCCCTGGATGACCTGTTCTTTCCTCTTGTTTTTGTGTCTTTTTAGTGTGCACTGGGTTTCCTCTGCTGTGTCAAAATGGCGAATCTGACTTGATTTTCAACTTGGGAAGTGGACAAGCTTGCAGGGAGTCAAATCCGGTGAGCGGGGTGGGTGGTGAGTGAAAGTTGTGCTGGTGTGGCCTGGAAACTGTTGTATTTTCAGTGCACAGTTTGCTGGTGCACTGGTGAGCGCAACAGTTCAGGTCCTTTCCACTGACTCTTCCTGCTGAGGACATTACAGTAGAAGCTCATCTTGCCATAGGGATGAATTCTCTGTGCAAATCCAGTGAATTTTGAAGAGGGAGAGAAAAAAAGCAAAAGGTCTGATAGACCTTCTGAGCTGACTTTATTGCATTTGGTGGACTCTTCAACTGCTCAGTTGTAGCCTGAGACCCAGCTTTCATCACGTCACTGTAAACACTGTGTTGTTTCTGATTTGCTTCCTTTGTCAGAATTTTTCATTTCAATCTGTAAGTGAGAATAATACAGTAGCTGAATAGCTCTCTTCTCATGGCAAGCAAGGTGCAAGGCATGACTGGCTCATGAAAAATCATTGATGCCAAAAGCTGAAGATTATGTTATTCTGGCACAAATCTTTGACATCTAATTATCAAGTCATATGAAGCTTGTTTCTAAAACTTCTACATAAAGTGAACAAAATGAAGTGTATCCAAACTCATCACAACAGTTTCACTCTATAGCACTCATCACTTAAAGAATTTATGTCATCTGTAAACATCACAGTTCTGCCGTCTGAGCAGGACCACTTTCGACCAATGATGCAACGGCACCGGCAGACCAATATTGGTCCAGTGGTTAATGGCAGAAGTCCAACTTCATATTTACATATTTCTGTTATTCAGTGTGTGAACTACAGTGTGCTCCACTAATATTTAAAGGCCTAACAGTCTCTGTAATAGCAACACTGTTGCTGTAGATGGGCAGGTGGGACAGCAGCAGCTGGCTGTTTATACAGGACACAGCATAATGAGGCCCATGCAGGCAAGCGCTGAGAACGTACACCTCAACAGCAGCTTGGCGACAGATGCTGAGCACACTCTCTGAGGGTAGCCTCAGCTGCAGGAGTTGGGGGGGGTAAAAAGGAATGACGTTTGGATTGAGACTAAGACAGGACAAAAAAAAAATGGTTCTCTGTTGGCCTGTTTGGACCGTTGAAGGTGGGTTGAGGTAGAACAGATTTTTGAGGAATGCTTTATGACAGCTGAAAATGGAGCTATAAAGGGATATGTGCAAGTTTCCTTATGCAAAGATATAAAGCCTTGATTTAACAGCAGGTACACTGGGCTCCATTTCCATGCGTACATAAAGCATAAACATAATAGTGGCGTACTTAGCAGAACAAAAACAAAATCAGAACCAGATTCCCACCTGTATAAACAAGAAGTAAATTCCGTAATCTGCCAAAGCATAATGTGTCTGTAATATTTATATAATTTTCTATTCATGTTGTCTTGCCCCCGCTGTTCCACCTGAGCACAGCTAAACAGACAGATAAACTCCCCGAAGTGACAGGTGCATCGTCCTAATTAAGACATTTCCTTTGATGTTTTGACAGGGTAAACTGGAAGGAAATGACCAAGCATTTCAGCCACTAGTCTGCAGTAAACAACATGATTATGTTACAAATATAATATAAAATATATAAAAAGTGGCCTGCAGCCTATACAGTTGTTAGATATGTAAATACCTGCTACGAAATACCACTAAAGGGCATTTGGTATTAACAGAATACAGCTGCACATATAAGAATCAGTATGTAAGAAGTCAACAAAGATGTAACTTTTAAAGCTACGTATTGTATATCTGATACATTCACAACTAATCTATCTGCTGTCCCTGTCACTCATAACAGAGTGTTAACCAGAGGGTGACCCTGCGGTGATTCACTCTTACATATTACATTGTCTTTCTTCAGCTAGGGCACAAGCCAAGATAGAAAGCAATGAGGTACAAGTGTATGGAGGGGAAACACCTGGAAGAAGTAGGTCTCACCCTAAACCAAATATCTGATAACTCTCATTCAAACATTTGAAGGAGACTCAGCCAAAGGCTTCAAATGTAATCACTGCTTGAAAGTCAGTCTTGTAAGAAAAACATTCTTTATGATGAGATTCTCCTCTACATCCACAATTAATACACTGAAAGAGCGACAGTTTTGTACTCTTTAATTCGGTGTGACTCTCATAGCAATGGGTTTTGTGTTTTTGAATGATCCCATTATAGTGTTAAGACCAAAATGCCTGTTGAGCCTCAGATGTACTCACACTAAACTATCCTTACCATACCTCGGCATGATTCATTTAGACTCTGGCAGGGGACACATGTACTGCAATTGCAGTCCAGGTCAGAACACAGAACCTCCTCACTGTCAGCTGCCTCTGAGAATCACCGTATTGAGTGAATAACAAACCTGGAGTGGAGGTGAGAGGACATCCTGTCACCGCTTCCCCAATTAGGACACCAAATGCATGAAATCATGAGCCTCGTGCTCTGCAAATGCACTTTTCAAGAGTGTGTGCATGAAGGAGGGAGTGGGCATGAGAGATGAGTTGAGATGCTGAGAGAAAGTGATGCATATTCTGGCCAGAATCATGATCATCAGTAGTGTGAGTGCAGCCCAGTGGAGGAAGGGGAGTGGGACAGCCATGTTTGGTTTCAATATTATGTACCGTTACCCTGCTACATTTTAAAGGAACACATTCTACATTTCACTTCATTTACATGGCAGCTTTATTTACTTATTATTTGCTGGTTTTCCAGGTATAAAACCAGATATAAACACAAAGACTTTTTAGTTACTAACTGGTAGTGTCACGATGAGTGGAAGCGGACCGTGTGGAGCGCGGTCATAGTGATAACTGAAAATGAATCACTTGACTGAAGACAGGGAGTTCAAAAGCTAACACAAAATTTAAACAGCACTGAAGACTGATAAACAAACACCAGGAAACTCTTAGAAAACACTGGGACATGGGAACACAAAGAGGAGCAGAACTGGAATTTAAGTAGACGATCCGATAAGGGACAAAGGGAGACAGAGACTAAATTTACACAGAGGGATGATTAGGGAAGTGGAGACAGCTGGGGAACACACAGCTCAACTAAATCACAAAGGACGAAACAAGGAAGTAAACTAGACACAAATAACCATGACACGAGACTGACAAAAATAAAATAGGAAACAACTAATCATGAAGCGAGGAAGACAGGAATAAACTCTAAGGGAACTAGGAACACCATTCAAACTAAAGGGAAAATACATGAAACAATATAAAAATTATACCAACCCAGAATGACAAGAATGTTTAAACAACAAAAGGTTCAAAAACTCAAAAAACATTGACAGGTATCAATATATTGGTAAGACCAGGTTTATTCACATGCAAAAAAAATCTTTCGGGGAATAAAAAACATAAAATATGCAGAGGAGAGAGGTGTCAGAGAAGGTATGGTTATCCAGTTCTGAAGATTCAGCCACAGATGGTGCCCACTATTGATAAAAGAACACAGAGTGTTTCTGTGCTATGCAAAAGCAAACAGCCAGTCCTTGAAGCCTTGGAAAAGAAAGAAGATGGTCATAGCTGTGGCACTGGCATCTGTTCCACAGAAACTTTAACATTGGCTGTAACTTCTATAACGTCCAAGCTAGACCTTTCAAACTTTACACAACTTTTCTGTATCAAAAGGCCCACATGCTGACCAAGGCCCATAACTTACAGACAAAACATGCATTTTCACTTATTTATCCCCCTTTTTTTGACTTTGAAATTAAAAAAAAAACAAAAACAAAACATAACGTTAACATTAACGTTGGCCATAACTTTCTCCCCTTTTTTGGACTTAGTAAATCCACAAACACTGGTGGCCATCCCTTCGATTTTGTATCGTTGCCCTTAATTCGTCTTTTTCTAAAACATTTTTTCCATAATCAAATGCAATCTACATCACAGTATTACTTCTCAAATGAGGTACTTGTTCATTGTCCTTCAAATGACCTTGATCTTCTAGAATAATTTTTGATATTAACTTTAACATTACTTTTTTGTTTCTTTACTGCATTATTCTACCTTACAGTAAGACCTCTCAATTGAGCTAACCCATAACTTTGATCATCATATTACCTTGACTTTAAAAATGTTCCATATTCACCGTATTTATCCTTAGTATCCTGAAAACACCGTCCCTTTATTTCTTTTTTTTTTTTGGCCTGTCATGTCCGGCATTTTATGCAATCAGAATGATGGTCCAATTGCGTTGCTGCTGCCAAACATATTTGCTTTTACAACAAGAGCTCTATAAGTTTCTATAGGCTATTCTTGTTGTTTATATTTTATTTCATTTATTCTTGCCAGACCTGACAGGCAGGAAGAAGAGGAAAGAAAAGATGGGGGGGGGGATACAGAAAAGAAAGAAAGGAGGAGAAAAACAGATAGGGGCACATACATATACACCTATGAATACATGCATATACACACACACACACACACTCACACACACACACACACACACACACTCACACAGGCTTGTTGTGGTTTGTTGTTATGTGTGTGTTCCTCTGTCATGGAACGTACTCAATAATGAGGGCAAAAAAGCCGCAACCACCCCCATCCGGATCCAGAGGCAAGCAGGGATAGACCCAGGGGACCCAGGTCATCCAAGGCCCACCAGGAGCGCAGAAGATCCGAGGCCACACATCCCCTACGGCAACCATGTGCACCCCCCAGAGAAGGAAGGAGGGAGACACTAGACAGAGCCCCCACGGTCAACGGGCAAGAGCCCGGAGAGCCAGAGGCAACGAGCACCCCACCCCCCCGGGAGGCCGGCCCCACCCGCACGAGCCTAGAAAGCGGCCCCCAGGCCCCAGGCACCCGGGAGCCGCCCGACACCCAGCCAGGCCGCCCCCCATGCCCAAGAAGCCCGAGCCACCCCAGGCCACAGCCGCCAAGGGAGCAGGCCAAAAGCCATGTCAAGACATCCAACCACGCATCCCAGGACCCCCAGGCACCCACAAACCAGGGGTGGCAGTGACGATCAATGGGGAGCAGCGGCACCCACAGAGGCCAGGGCAGGCCGCAGACCCAGGGCCAGCCGTCTATACATGCACACACACACATACACACACAAGCACACACACATACACACACAAACACACACACCTCTCATATACTCATACATACATACATATATGGCAGTCAAGCATGGATATTAAGTGTGGGCGAGCGGATACCAGCACCTAGCCAGCGGCACCCTGGGGGAGCAGCAAACCAACCCCGAACCACTATCCAATCCCCGCCCCAGGCAGGGCATGTGAAACTGGGGTGTGGGAAGACCCGCCCACCCCCTCCTCCCACCCAGAGTGGTTGGGGTGATGTGTTAGGTGAATGTGTATGTATTTAATTGGAGGACTGCGTATGACTGTGTGAAAAGCTATGGTGCTGTTAAAATTGGAGAGACAGGTATAACATGAGCACTGAGAAACAGTACCCATCCACACCGTCCCCCCAAGGCCCTCAATGTCTAGGATGTAAATAAAATTGAGGGGCAGGCAGCAGTGAGCAAATGAGTGGAGCCACCTCAGCAGCTCCACCCACTAATCACCACATGTCGCACCTGCCCCCCAAGGCCCTGAGTGCACTGTGACATGTTGTGAGCTGTATGATGTAACTACTGTATAAAATAAAAAAATAAATAAATAATAAAAAAATAAAATAAAAAAATAAATAAAAATAAATAAATAAATAAATAAAAAGGGGGGAGGGAGTGGCGCGACACCATGCAGCACAGCGAGCAGAGCCAGGTTAAGCCCTGCTCACAGTACAGTGCAGCGCCCCCCCCCCAAAGGAAAAAAAAAAAAAAAAAAACCCTACGTGTATGTATAATGTGTTGTTTGAGTGGGAGGAGGGTAAGGGCTAGGAAACGTACGACCGGGAGGTAGAAAATTACTCCCGGAGGAGGAGAACCAGCTAGTGCTGGTTCACTAAACTCCCCAGTTCCCTACACCCAACCGCAGGGCAGGGAAGACAGGTCCAGAGCCCGAGGTGGCCACACACCCAGAGCACCGCCACACCCAAGGCCAGCACCACCACCCACACTACAGACAAGCACAAACACGCACACACACACACACACACACACACCCACAAAACTACAACAAACATCTCACCCACACCCACACATAAGTATCTCAACCTTATCTACATGCAAAAAACAGAGTGGCCCCGGGTCCAGGACCAACCGGTCCCAGTGGAAGCCACTGCCCCCTCACACGACCGCCCCACCCCCCCAGAGGAAATGCGGGCACCCCAGAATACCGGAATGCCAGCCAGACATCCCGACACGGGTCACCCACCCCGCTTGGCGGTGCGCCAGAGAGGGCCCAGACCCCCCCAGCACAGGGAGGGGCCCAGCCGGGAAACGGGCAACCCCGAGCACCAGGGCACCAGACCCCGCATCCCGACCCCCGCAGAGGAGGCCGGCCACCCGGCCCAGGGCCAGCACCCACCACCACAGGCACCCCAGTCCCACACCCCAAGTCCATGAGCGCCTCCATCCCAGCCCCCTCCACCAACAGCCGGGGCCCGCACATGGACACCGCAAAACGGCAGCCACAGTCCTCCAGTCCAAGAGCCATCAGACATCCGAATCCCCCCGGCCCGCCCCCACTCACCCGCCAGGTCCACGATGAAATGGGACCACAGCTCACCGCCCCCCTAAATGATGGAGTTGATCAGTGGGGACCAGAGAAGATCAAATTTGTCCAATTGGTTTTTTGAGGTGGCAGACATTCTCACTAGACTAATGTGATCTAAAAGTAAATTCCTATAATGAATAACACATAAATCAGTCTTTGATTTCCACTTCATGAGGATAGTTTTCTTAGCGATGCTTAAGGCAGTAAGAACTAAACGTGACGTATTTGCTTCCATATCTAATTCATTTACATCACCTAGGATGCACAATTTTGGTGAGGCTGGAATGCTGCAATTAAACCATGTTGATAAGTCTTCACATATCTTCTGCCAGAACCTCTGAACAGGCATGCAAGACCATATAGCATGCATATAATTCTCAACATGGTCGCCTGAACAGTGGGTGCATATGTTTGAGTGTCTGAGGCCCATTTGGGACATTCGTTGTCCTGTATAGTGTATTCTATGCAGAGTTTTGTATTGTATAAGTTGTAAATTTGGACTTTTAGTCATTTTGAAGGTGTTTAAGCATATCTGTGTCCAGAAGTTTTCATCTGGGTTGATGGAAAGATCCCGTTCCCATTTTTTAGTTGGGAGGGAAATTGAATGATTAATTTTTAACAACAGCTTGTATATTTTTGATAACAATTTAGGGGTACAGAGATTTAGAAATTCTGTTACCCATTCGGGCATTTTGAAGTTCAGATCATTAAAATTAAATCTTGCCTGTATGATGGACCTCAATTGATGATATTCTAGAAATCTACTGTTGTTGATTCCATATTTTGATATAAGTTCTTGGAATGGAATAAAGTTTCCATCTTGAATAATATGCTCAAGATTTTTTATACCCTTCTCATGCCATGAAAGAAAATTTAATACTTTATTTTTCTGGCATATATCTGGATTGTTCCAAATGGGTGTCAGTTTACTAGGGATAAGTGAAGACTTAGTTATCTTTAAAAATTCCCACCAGGCTGTCAGAGAGGAGTTTATGTTAAGGCTATTAAAGCAGTTATGTTGCTTGATACAGGAGCTAATGAAAGGGAGATCAGAGATTATTACTTTCCCACATAGTGCTTTTTCTAAGTCCAACCAAGGGCTGTCTAATGAACTTGGTTTGATCCATTTTGAAACATATTGCAATCTACTGGCTAAGAAGTAGTGATAAAAATTTGGTAGCTCTAGACCACCACTGTGTTTTGGCTTTTGTAAAGTTTTTAAACTTATTCGTGATGGTTTGTTTTTCCATAGAAATTTTGTCATGTTTGAGTCTAGTGACTTAAACCATGCAACAGATGGTTTAGTAGGGATCAGTGAGAACAAATAAATGATTTTTGGTAAAACCATCATTTTAATGGTGGAAACTCTACCCATGAGTGATATAGGTAAACTATTCCAACGTGTAAGGTCATCCTCTATCCTTTTTAATAGAGGGATGTGATTTAACCGAACCAAGTCTGATAGTCTGGCAGGAAAATTTATACCTAAATATTTAATGTTGCCTGACTGTAGTGATGTGGTGGTGTTATTCTCGAAATTACAATTCAGGGGCAAAACTGTTGATTTACTCCAGTTGATAGAGTAGTCAGATATAGATGAAAACTTATCTATCAGTTTGATTGTCTTCAAGAGAGAGAGTCCCTTTATTTCTTGCATGTGTAATATATTACCTCAGCTCATTTAGCATTTCCTATTATTATGAGTATGTATGTACTGTTAAACTACGTGTTTTTTGCTTGTGAAGGAACATAAACACTTTCGTCCTCATGCAAAAGATTTATATATATATATATATATATATATATATATATATATATACACATAGAAGAAGCAGAAAAATCACATGTACATGGATCCTCTCAGTTCGAAATTCGCAGTCTGCAAGCAGTTAACTGCAACCAACCTACCGAGAAGAGTGCCACCTACAAGCTAACCTAAAATTTTATTTCACTGCTACTCACAACCCTATTGGTCCAAAAGGTGGGGGCGGGCTTTCGTTTAAACTTAGCCTTCCCTTGTTGGTGCACAGGCTGGTCCCAGCCTCTTGGCACATCCAATCAGCAGCCCAGGAACCCTAAACAGGAAGAAAAACACCTACAGAGCAGACCACGCTGTTAAGGAGACGTGGCTATTTTATATATTCTGAAGCAGTGGGGGTGGTGACGTTTTTACTGTTCACCTTTCACTTTAATACGTGCACTGTTTTAACAACTTTATCAGGGACTTACGTACACAACATATTTTCCACGTCATGACAACTGAACAAAAAGATTAGTACACCATTGAAGTCTGAATTTATCAGGGTTCTTGTACAGGACATGGCGGCTGCACACTGAGATTGATGCATCTTTGTACAGCTGTGGAGAACACTCTGACCTCTGGTTTCACATTTTATCTGCTCTCTGTGTCTCTGATTTATTTAGATTCTTTAACCCACTGCTTCAGACACTACTTAGTTATTTAGTTCGATCATTATTTGAGCCAAGTAATAACTTTTAATTCCCTACTGCCCTTTAGAGTTTTCAGTCAGCTACTGATTTTTTTTATTTGCTTGATTCAGTTTTTTGTTTTGTTTTTCTAAGTGATCAACTGATTTATTTATTACATAATAATTTGAATGATTTCACTTTGCAACATTGTAATATTTATTAAGTGAGAAAAGTAAAAAACAGGGAGTACAAAACCAAGTCCCAACAACTCCCCTGGTTCACACCTTTTAGGTGTGAATATACCCTTTTGATTGATTCAACATTTGATTACCCACTTGATTGCAACTTTATTCACTAAGTGAAATGAAAGAAAGAAAAGAAAAAAATTAAAGATAAACACAGCAACCCCCTGGTTCACACCTTTTAGGTGTGAATCCAACCTTATATTACCCCCTCTCTCTCGCTGTATTTATACAAATACTTCGGGGTCATCTGGTAACCCTTTGGATAAGTCCCACAAGGTATGATTGTACCCAAATCAAATAAGGCAGTCCCATCCTGACCCTCAACAAACTCTAGTTGTATTAGCTGAGATTTCACCACCATTACCAGTGATATGGTCAACAAAGCTCCCCCCAAACCAATGAGGCAGTCCATAGTGAATGCCACATGTTTAATTCAGTAGGTCGTTCTGGAGTTTCACTAATTTGGGTAGGCTGGAAAATTTAAGCCGAATTACCTACCAGTTTTAGAGCCTTCCCTTATTTCTGCCAAATCGTCTCTAACCTCTCTCAATGGGTGAGAGGGCGGTGAGGTGGGTACACAATGTGTTAGGTGGTGCCAAGGCACCCCTGCCTTCCCTTTTACCTGGACTGCGTGTGAGGTCACCTCTCTGACTTCAAACGGTCCGGTCCAGCTGGGTTCAGCCCACTTCCTCTTGTGAACCTTCACCCGTACCCAGTCTCCCACCTTGACTGCAGGGGCGTCTTCTGGTGAAGCCTCTGGTTCTGACTGCTTCACCTGTTTTGAGAGAACTGCAGTCAAGTTAGTCAGTGCAGTCATGTAGTCATCATAGTTCACCTGCCAGACATCCAAAGAGGGCGTATGACCTCCCTCTCTTGGAGGCCCTGGCATAGGTCTCCCTGTTAGTAACTCATGTGGTGTTAAGTGAGTTTTTGTGTGGGTGCAGATCTGATTGACATAAGTGCAACGGGGAGCGCATCTACCCAGGTGGGTTTTGTACCCCAGCATATTTAGTAGTACTTTCATTTCCCCAAATCACCCTCCTTTCATAAATTAAGACTAAGTAAACAAAAATGCCAAGCAAGTGGACTAAAGCATGAGACACAAGATCAGGATTATTCTGCAAGCTTAACCTCAGAATATATCTGCTTAAAGCACATTACATAAAACAAATATTTATTGTCACATTTTCATCAGTTAGTCTTTATTTGCTAAATACAGTGGTGTGAAAAAGTGTTTGCCCCCTTCCTCATTTCCTGTTTTTTTGCATGTTTGTCACACTTAAGTGTTTCGGAACATCAAACCAATTTAAACAATAGTCAAGGACAACACAAGTAAACACAAAATGCAATTTGTAAATGAAGGTGTTTATTATTAAAGGTGAAAAAAAAATCCAAACCATCATGGCCCTGTGTGAAAAAGTGATTGCCCCCTAAACCTAATAACTGGTTGGGCCACCCTTAGCAGCAAGAACTGCAACCAAGCGTTTGCGATAACTTGCAATGAGGCTTTTACAGCGTTCTGGAGGAATTTTGGCCCACTCATCTTTGCAGAATTGTCCTAATTCAGTTACATTAGAGGGTTTTCGAGCATGAACGGCCTTTTTAAGGTCATACCACAACATCTCAATAGGATTCAGGTCAGGACTTTGGCTAGGCCACTCCAAAGTCTTCATTTTGTTTTTCTTCAGCCATTCAGTGGTGGACTTGCTGGTGTGTTTAGGATCATTGTCCTGCTGCAGAACCCAAGTTTGTTTCAGCTCGAGTACACGAACAGATGGTCGGACATTCTCCTTCAGGATCTCTTGGTAGACAGCAGAATTCATAGTTCCATTTATCACAGCAAGTCTTCCAGGTCCTGACGCAGCAAAACAGCCCCAGACCATCACACTACCACCACCATATTTTACTGTTGGTATAATGTTCTTTTTCTGAAATGCAGTGTTCCTTTTACGCCAGATGTAATGGGACACACACCTTCCAAAGAGTTCCACTTTTGTCTCATCGGTCCACAGAATGTTTTCCCAAAAGTCTTGGGGATCATCAAGATGTGTTTTGGAAAAATTGAGACGAGCTTTAATGTTCTTTTTGCTCAGCAGTGGTTTTCTCCTTGGAACTCTGCCATGCAGGCCATTTTTGCCCAGTCTTTTTCTGATGGTGGAGGCATGAACGCTGACCTTAACTGAGGCAAGTGAGGCCTGCAGTTCTTTGGACGTTGTTGTGGGGTCTTTTGTGACCTCTTGGGTGAGTCGTCGCTGCGCTCTTGGGGTAATTTTGGGCGGCCGGCCACTCCTGGGAAGGTTCACCACTGTTCCATGTCTTCACCATTTGTGGATAATGGCTCTCACTGTGGTTCGCTGGATTCCCAAAGCTTTGGAAATGGCGTTTTAACCCTTTCCAGACTGATATATCTCAATTACTTTCTTTCTCAATTGTTCCTGAATTTCTTTGGATCTCGGCATGATGTGTAGCTTTTAAGGATCTTCTGGTGGACCTTACTGTGTCAGGCAGCTCCTATTTAAGTGATGTCTTGATTGAGAACAGGTGTGGCAATAATCAGGCCTGGGTGTGGCTAGAGAAATTGAACTCAGGTGTGAAAAACCACAGTTATAGTATGTTTTAACAAGGGGGGCAATCACTTTTTCACACAGGGCCATGATGGTTTGGATTTTTTTTCACCTTTAATAATAAACACCTTCATTTACAAATTGCATTTTGTGTTTACTTGTGTTGTCCTTGACTATTGTTTAAATTGGTTTGATGTTCCGAAACACTTAAGTGTGACGAACATGCAAAAAAACAGGAAATGAGGAAGGGGGCAAACACTTTTTCACACTACTGTAATCAATCCAGTCATTACAGGTTCAAACCCTTTTCTTTTTCCCAGGAATCAGTCATCCAGTCCTCACTGAAAGAGAGAAATTAGAGTCTGTCCCTCTGATGTCCCCAAACATTTTCCATCATTAAAGATACAGGATTCATTTATTTATGTGTTTTCTGCTCATTTTAACAATCTCTAAAGAATTGAACGGCTATTGTTAAATATAGTTTAGACTGAGTTCAACAGCACAGGTCACATCTATGTTACTCTGTTCTGCTGTTAATGATGTTCAGTTCTATCACTAAGTTTTCCAGCTAGTCTCTGTAAGTTAATCAACATTCCTGATCTAATATTATAATTAACCCAATCTAAGCTTTTATTAAATTTGACCCATAAGGCATACAGTGACACAACTCTTCTTCAGTCCCTTACATTTGTTGACAACTCCACAACAACTATTGAAGCAGAATAAGGACCCTTTGGGCTGATTGTTTTATTGCCATAACGACCTGGACTAACTCAGGCACCGTCCCGTTCTCCTGGAAAACTGAGGACACAGTCTGTGCCTCCAACTTTGGCTCTTCCAGCCTCCTGATGTCTTAAACCAGGTCCTGTTATCTCCGGCCTGTCAGACTGGCGTGTCCCCACCCCAATAGGGCAGACCTTCAGACATGTTCTCCCTGGTAAAAACACCTTCTTCTTATAACGGCACACCAGGAGCAGTTACTGGTTTCCATGAGAGATCGTCCAGTTGTATAAAGGTCTGATTTGTCCTACTGTCTATAGTTAAAAACTGAGTCTGGAACTGCAGGCCTTTGGGGTCAATATTTAAAAACAACCTGTGGTCAGATCAGGTCTAACTATTCAACATCATTTTATTTATTAATTTTAACCACTAAATATAAAAGACTATCAATTCAAAGACTATCACTTGAAATCTACACACCACAAATCACCAGGACACATATTTACCAGCAGAAGTGTATGTTTGAAAGATCTGTTATTCATATTCATACTCATATTCATATTACTGGTCTCTTGGTTAGTTTAACTAAGTCTAAAGTTTATTTATTTATTTACTAAAAGTGAATCTGTTTTTATGCTCCTGAAACATTAGTTGCAGCAGTTGTTTATCAGCAATACATCATTCAACACTCAGTTATGTTTATGTGTAACCATGTTTTCATTGTACAATTCACAGACATTCATCGAGCTAGTTGCATTTGTATTTTTTTTTTAACTCAAGCAAATGAAATGAAAAACACCTGCTGAGCACACACAGGTCTATGATCTTATAATCCTACAATTTAAAAATGCATTGGGTTATGACAATGTAAGGAAATAAACACAAAAACAGACAAAAAATATAAGCAAACATAAAGAAAAACAAAGATATATCTATAAACTGTGTCACCAAGATCCGACAGTACATCGCCTCTGGCACTTCAACAGAGAGTTTAGAAATGAGACAGTTTTTATTTGTCCTTTATTTTTCGCTTAATTGGTAAAATGATAAAGTTTAGAGTAACTCCCTCCTTTTGTTTCCAGAAACATCCAGTACGTCAGATTTCAGACTTTACTGCCCAGATCCTGGCCCCCAACCCTTATATTTGACATTTCTGAATTCAGTCATTTATTTTCTCTTTTTGTTAAAATTGATTACAAATAAAAAATAAAAACAATCTGTTTTCATTATCCGGTTACCTTTCAATGAAAGTGTTTGAGTTCTCATTAAGCATGTTATTAAAGGTTATTGTAATGGAAAACTTGCCGTTGTCACTTTATATAATTCAGTTCAATGAAGTGATTGATTTTCTTGTTGGTCAAGCAGATCTCTCCCCCTCTGTTTCCTCCCCAGTTGTGCTGAACTGTTTTGTTATCTCACACCTCCGTGTTGTGTCTCCACACCTGGGTTCAAGGATCATGGGAAGAATCTGAGCATTTCACACGGCTGGAGCGACTTTGGCTGTTTGGTTTGACAACAGCAATTATAGAGAGAAAATATATGGTTAAAATTACAGATATTATTGTTGTTCCAGCTGTTAAAAACAAAAGAAAAACTAAGTGTTATCTGTGGTCGTCTAACTGAAATCAGGACGTGTCCCTCCTTAGACCTCATGTCATGAAAAATATATATATATATTCTAAGAAACAAGAGCAGATCATTCCTGTGGCCCCAGATGGTAAATTATCAAACAGGTTATGAGTCAGACTGCTGAGAATGTTCAGGCTGGGACTGAAACATTGACATCAGTTATTTGTCCTGCAGTTCCTTGACCTTTGACCCCTAATGTGTTCTGGTTCATCACTGAGACCTGTGACTGAGCGTGCTTAAGGCCTAACGCTCCCCGCGTCGAAGAGATCTCCTGTTGATGACCCTCCCCCTGGGCTCAGGCTTGTACACAAAGGTCAGAGGTCGAGGAAGTTGCAGTTTACCTGTTTGCCTGAAGTTGGGCCTTCTCTTTGAGTGTCATGTGGAACCAGGAGCCTTTTCTTGGGTGTTTGGAGGTGATCAGTTTTTTTAGAATCACCTTGTACTGCAGCAGAGTCTCTTTATTGGTAACTGATCAGAGTCCAGTCTCCTGCAGCCCCACTGGTGTTCAGGCTCCTGTTAGGATGAACCTGAGAGATCTTCATTAGTTAGATCTTTACTTTTCTCCTAGTCCATATCCCTCCTTTTGAGACAAAAACCCTGTTTATGTCTCAATAATTTATCTTAATTTAGCTTATTTATCTGAAGGGCATACTGACTTTTTATTATTAGGTTTTTGGATTTTTTTTCTTTAATGTTTAATTTAATATCAATTTGTTCTTTATTCAAAATTCAAATGATCACGGCTTTTCTTCTTCTTCTTCTTTTTTCTTAGCTTTAAACAAATTTACCAAATAAAGAAATATTAAAATTCTGCTGACTTTGTTTTTATTGGCAACATTTAGGAAATGATTCTTGTATGTGGGACTCTAAATATGCCGTTATAGATCGCATTGCATTGATTATTTTACTTCCAAGGAACCAAACGTTCTTGTAATTTTTTTGTGTTCTTGAGCAATACTTCTTCTGGCTTTCTCAAGGTCTTCCAATCTTTTTTTTTTTTTCCTTTGGACATTGGTTCCTTTTCCACTCATTTTCAGTCCAGTCCTCGTACCTGACCATTTTCAGATGAATGTTTTTTTTGTTTGTTAAGCCACCTAACACTTACCCATGAATCATTCAAGCATAAAAATGGTAACGAACAGACAACTTAAAAAAAAACGTGATTTCAAATGCATTTTTAGGCACTTTGTTACTAGCAATCTGTCACAAAAACACAATTTGTTCCATTTTCTTTTGTTGGATCTATGGAAAATGCCAGAAATTCTCAAAGTGCCATTAGCTGAAAACTTTGCGTATCTCTGCATGGTGTGTAGTGTGTCCTTGAAAAGTTTGAGGGGGAAAAAAAGAAAAGAAGAAGTGGCTGGACTAAAAGACTATTTACAGAAGATGCACAGTATCTTAAAGTCATGTCCTTTAATAAACTGGAAAAATCCAGTAAAGACCTGACAGGATCTGAGAGACCTGTCTGGCTCAGAAATGCTCTCAGCGCAAGAATTGCTTTCAAGAAGCAATCCTGAAGGAAGCAAAACAGGGAGACGGGGCTGAGGTATGCCAAGTGACTCAAGAACTGGACTGAAAGTCAGGTAACAGGTCTTACAGAGTGATGAAACCAAGCTTGACAAATCTTTGTGAGAACAGAGGAGGTCAGGAGGGATGGACAGCAGTGAGCATCTGCAGCCGTTTGGCTCTGTCATGGTTTGGGGCTGGATTTCTCGGTGTCACTTGGCCCTGTGAAACACATTTAAAATGCCCCGCTCTTTGCCAGGACCAGGTCATATTAACACACATTAGACTTAGATTTTAGTTTTTCAGAGAAATGTTTGCAGTTTTGTAAAATAATCTTTTTAAGTTTCTATGTTCGAAAACTTTAATCATTAATAAATGATTAATGATTTATTAATGTGTGATATGCGTCACATACTGTGTGCGTCAATTTTATGCTCACTGGTTTATAATTTTCTGCAAACAAAAATATATTTTAAATATTTTAAAGAAACTTTCAGCATTGTGAGTATATGATAATTCTAAAAGCAAATTTAATATGCATCAATATAGCTTCTGTTATAGCTGCTCCCTCTGGTGGAAACAAGACATTACAACCGGTTTTCCTCCATGCTGCTTGGGAGAGGCACCACTTGTAGCTGGATTGACTACGTCACTGGTGGGGGAATTGCATCACAGTCACACACCAGTCGGGGACCAGACAAGCCACAGTGCTCTCATGGACCAGCCGGCCACTTTAAGTAGCTCTATCTGCAGGACGCCACGGACCTGGATTTTGGCCTTCGCATTGGCTTCATTATTTTGGTTCTGGAGATTGCTGCTTGTTCAACACCGACCTAAATGCACCATGACTCATGCACTGAACTAGTTGTTAAGAGCCTTCACAGCATCACTTGCTCGACCTGCTATTACGGATGAGAGCGAGATAAGAGGTTGATTCGCGTAATAGCATTTCCTGATATTCATTCAACCATCAGCCTTTCTTCCTGATTAGCCTCTAAGTGTGAGATCTGAATGTAGCATAGACACAAAGGACTTGTTAGTAATTTTTTCCCCTTTCTGCTGTCAGATATGATGATGGTTTGAGGACAACGGCTAATGTTGAGCCTAAAAGCCTTGTGTTGAGTATGAATCACGTTCGAGTGCTTTTGGTGGTGATATATGCCTCCCTGAGTGGCAGTTACTTGGAAATAGCAATATTTGTGTGTTTAATGGGAGTGTGTATTTTGAGGGTGTGAGATTGGGTGTGAATGTGTTGGCTGTCTTTCTTTAGACTATTGAGTGACAGCCTTTTTCCAGACAATTGTACACCCCCACAAGTGAAAGAGACAAAGTGAGAAAGAGGAAGAGATAGATGGAGAGACAAAGAGGAAGTTATAAACAGGCACACAAAGTTAGTTTCCATTTTCAGCATGTCAAGTGATTTTCTTTTATATTTGCTTCAATTTTTCTCCCATTTTTTTGTTGCTAATGCCTGCCGTACGCAGACAGATTATGCTTATTCCCATACATTGTTGCTTTACTGTTTAAGAACCCAGAGATTGCACAGAGATAGCTTTAGGGCTGTTGGTGCATTGAATATTTTACTTACGTCAATATACCTTCATATAAATAAAAGAAAAAAAAAGTCTTGTAGCCCAAAACGTATATTTTCAAAGCATCTATTGTGTAGCTTCTGAAAAGGGATTTTTCTTGCCTGAAGCAAACAAGAAAATGATTAGTGAATGTAAGGAGACTGCATTTACTGGCACCGAGCCAGAATTTTTAATTTGACACGTCATAATCCACAGAAACTATATTTGGATAGAAGCGGTTTGTGATCTGGGAGTGTGCACATATTCGTGTGAGCATGTATGGGTTAGTGTGACTGAGTGAAATCTGTATAAAGCAGCATAAACCACAGGACGCCCGGCTGCCATCGTAGCAGGGAGGAACAGAGCGATGAGAATGAAAGGGGGAGTGAAAAAGTGGGGAGGTGGGAGTTGGGAAGCAGACAAAGATGACGAGTCACAGAAGTTGAACTAACAGCACAATGGAGAGGGAAAGAGAGAGAAACAGTGGCAGGGCAGTGAATGATGGTAGTAGGCGGATGCTCCCATGCAGCTCTTTATCAGAGCTCGACCGTTGTTTTCTCTGTTGCATATAAATAGCTGTTTATATTTGTTTCATAGAGTGTATGCCTATTGTTGTTAGCCGTAGGGTAGGTGGGTAGTGCTGGCCTTCATTCTGAAGAGAGTCAATGTATGTATGTCTGTGTGTGTGTGTGTGTGTCCTCCTTTTCCTGTCTTTATGAGAACCACTTTTACTTTCAGAGCATAGCTGTGGAGACTTACTTTACAGATTTATTATGGCAACTTATTACTTCTACAGTGGTATTATTTTAGGAGTTGCATGATTAAGAAGAAGCTTTCTATAAACCGAGTTAGGTAATGCAACAAGAAGTGCAAGATGGCTGGGTGCATGAGTGTAAGGGTTGCATATACACCATTAATGATATAATACACTGCTCAAAAAAATAAAGGGAACACTCAAATAACACATCCTAGATCTCAATGAATGAAATATTCTCATTGAATACTTTGTTCTGTACAAAGTTGAATGTGCTGACAACAAAATCACACAAAAATCATCAATGGAAATCAAATTTATTAACCAATGAAGGCCTGGATTTGGAGTCACACACAAAATTAAAGGTTAAAAACACACTACAGGCTGTGTCTTGCTAATTGCCAATAATTTCCACCTGTTGTCTATTCCATTTGCACAGCAGCATGTGAAATTGATTGTCAATCAGTGTTGCTTCCTAAGTGGACAGTTTGATTTCACAGAAGTTTGATTTACTTGGAGTTATACTGTGTTGTTTAAGTGTTCCCTTTATTTTTTTGAGCAGTGTATATACAAATCTCAATAAAACTACAGCGAAACAGACCTTTTCAAAACATAATTTTACTTCTGGTGTTCTGTTTCTATGCCTTGAGTGAGAGGCTGTTCAGACATTTTTTTTTTGTTATTCTTGGTTAAATAACAGCCTCAATATTTGCATTCTCCACATCAGGAGATGAGAGGACGTGTCAGTCTTAGCTGTATATGTTAGGAATCAAGCAATGATTTCCTCCATATGATATGTCAGATGGTGCAGGCAACTTCCCTCCAGTCAGTCATTATCACTAGTCTGTGAAGCTGGACTAGTGACATTAGCATCCAGGTCCTCCAGAGGATGCAGGTCTTTTTATGGTTGAGCTAAAACTTTTCTAACACTCCTTTCTCTCTCATTTCTGCAGTAATCCTCTATGGCTGCATGCTATGCCCAGGAGCAGTAATACACACTTTGCTCTGGCCTGCTTGGGGTGGGCCCAGGTGTGTTTCAGTTGGACTCAGGCATGGGACACATGTAGTGTGACTGCTAATAATGCCAAAGCACAGAATGCCAACTTCAACTGCCTCTGCCAAAATGGCTGTGTTAAGCAGTTAACATGTCTATATGGCATATGAGAGGACAGTGTGTCACAGTTTCAAAAAATTACCCTAATTAAGTTCCAAAATTGACTCCAAAATCAACTCTGTTGGGCTCTGCAAGAGTGCTTTTCAAAATCATTTGCGTGAAAAATTGAGAGCGCAAGAGCGAGGAGTTGGAATGCTGGGATCAAAATTATTTGTGTATGGAGCCCGACCATTAACTGCAGTGTGCAGGGGAGTGGAGAGGTGGTCAGGCATAATACAAAACAGCTGTGCCTAGGGTAAGGAAGCGGTTTCAGCTGTTCTCCGTCTATCCGTTTTCTTCTGTTTTTCCAGGTCAAACTCACAGAGGGGCTGGAGCCAATCCCAGCTATCATGGGGCGAGTGGCAGGATGTACCTTAGACAGGTTGCCAGTCCACTGCCAGTTTAGAATAGCCAAGTTATCTAACATGCATGTCACTCCGGGAGTACCCCGGAGAGAGCCCATACAGGGAGAACATACAAACTCCACACAGAAAGGTCCCAGCCATCTGGTGGAATCAAACGCAGTATCCTCTTGCTGTGATGCGACGGTGTTAACGCGCACCATTATACTGCTGTAGATGTATTTCAGGTTAAAGCTGATGAGCACTGAAACTGAGGAAGTCCTCTGACTGTGATCTAAGATGCCTATTTTAAAAAAGGAATGGGATTTTTTTCTTCTTGAATCCACACTTCAGTTTGGAAAGATTGCGTGATCATTTGACAGAAAGATAATTTCCTGTTTGAATCTCAGCTGACATCTCAAAAAATTATTTTTTTTTTGGAGATTTTGGAAAGCTTATCTAGGCCTGCATGAATATTTTTCACTGGCAGTTTAAAACTTCCTGTGACAAACTAACAGAGCACACAGCAGGTGAAATTCATCTTTTAATAACACTCTAGAATGAGCTTAAATACACTCATCAGTTTCTGATTGCTAAAGCTGGCCAAAGCTCTAGATGTCACCAACTGTTAATAATTTTCAATACAAATTGATTGAAGTCTGCACTCTTCATTACTTGCCAAAACTGGCGCCCATATATGGGCTGGGGCTGGATCACATTTGGGCCTCTGGTGCCAGACCACAGCTGAGTATGCTGGAACTCAGCCAGCATCAGCCTGACCCAACTGGCTGTGAAGAGTCAGAGAGGGGCTCAAGGCAATTATGTACCTGGGAAAATGAAAGCCCATTAGAAAAGTAGCGTTGCTCTGCTTATCAACATTTGTTTGTCCTATCTTTTGGATAAAGCAGGACACTTTCATCCTGTACAGTATATTACCAAGTCATTACAAATGGATGCTTAAAATGTGTTTAGGGGTTTTTATCCCATACAGCTGAGCTTATGCAGTGCATGAAACTAAATTCCAGCAAAGTGGGATGTTTGCAGCTGCAACTTATGTAATTTTTTGATTATATGAGACTTAATCGTTTCAACAAGCAAGATTTGCGTCACTTTGGAAACACGTTCTCTTTTTAAATGTGTGTATGTTTAGTGTACTTGACATGGTATAAGCTATAGAAAGACAGGGAGAAGAGAGCAAGGAGGGCAAATGCGAAAAACAACCTTTTACATTATGTTGCCAGTAATATGTTGGCATGGTGACTCTACGTTGGCTTATTTGATTTTAATTAGTGTTTTGCACTATTTTTTTAATGTATTATGTTCAAGCTGATGTTGTCAATTACTGCATACACCTGACCTGAAATACATCCATTTACAGTATTAAAATGTGCACACATGGAGAAGGTTCAGTTTTAAAGGATGTTTTCTCTGTAAATATCTCCAGCAGTTGTTACACTGGATGTATCCATTGCATAATTCCAAAGGAGACATGATTTATTGTGTTACTAAAAGAAAATTACTGTCCTGTCTTTGCCTCTTCACACTGTTCAGAAGTGGAACTGGTAGTAAGATTCAAACACTTTTCTCCCATTAAGACTCTGTAGACAGTTGCTCTTTGTCTCCAGGTTTGATTAATGTAGAAAGTGTGAGACTGAAATTAAAATCTAACATTACAATTGCAAAGCATAATCTTTCAATTATTTAAATCACATCTCCTATGAGCAGTAGACTGTACCCACAGCACAGGATAAGCTAAATCAACATCATGTAGCATTCTAAACATGTGACTTCAACAACCTCAAAGTAACAGATCAAACTTCCTCATTACAAGATACAAACACTGGAACAACAACAGACTAGAAACATAAGTGGAATTAAAAAGAAACAGCTGGAGGAATAGTTTGCAGCTTATTAGGTTAATTGGTAACAGGTCAGTATGAAAGGAGGGTGAGACAGGGTTTCTCAGAAATGAACATGGGCAGAGGTTAACCTATGTGCAATTAACTGCATCTAAAAATTAGGAACTATTTTTGAATAATCCTCATAATAGTTCCTCATCATAAAATTGCAAAGATGTTGAATATACCATCATCTACAGTACATGATATCATCAAAAGATAAAGAGAATGTGGAGAAATCTCTGTGCACAAGGGGCAAGACCGAAAATTGAAATTGGGATGCCTGTGATATCCAGGCCCTCAAGCATTATTGCATTAAAAACAAGGATGAATTGGAAATCACTACATGGGGTCATAAACACTAGAAGAAATCACTGTCTTTCACTGGGGTTACATGAAGAAGAAATGGGACCTATGGATCCTTCGACAACCAACATATAGATTAATGTCAACACAACTCGTAGCTCAGTGTTCCAACATCTACAAGAAACAACTACTACTGCAACTAGAGCTCGATGAGACGCAACGCAAATGCTATGACAAGGGGGAGCCAGGATGTCAGGGTCATCATCATCATTATCATCATCATACCCACACTCCAAGATTGGGTACCAACCCCCAGGAACAACTGGTACGCTGAATGCCAGAGCAGCTGACCTGAAAAAGAAGATCATGGCCAAGCTGGACAATCCATACAGCGACCATCAAAAAAACCAACGAGATGATCTATACCACAGAAACAGTGATCCATGGAAAAGAGGACTAGAAGCAAAGATAAAGACAGCACAAAGGGAAGTTAGCCAGCTATCAGAGCTGCAGAAAGGTGTGATGAAGAAAGGTGAGCCTAAGAAGTACAATAAGCTGTCCATTGGCTAACCATTTGAAGAGGTATACCAGAGATATAGAAGCCAGGAGAATGAACCAGCTGTTCTCCTCTGAACCATCCAAGGTGTGCTCTCAGTGTGCGGGGGGGGGTGAAATGAGAACAGCCCCCTCACAAAGGCTGTAGCTAGAGCAATACTGCAAGAACATATGGGAGAAGGATACAAAACATTACACAACAATGCTCAGTGGTTAGCGGATCTAAGAGCAGACCACAGCAACCTGCCTGAACAGGATCCATTTACCAGCACAGTGGCAGACACATCCAAGAAAGAGTCTCAAATATGAAGAGTTGTGTGAAGAGACTGTGTCCAAACTTTTGACTGGTACCTGGTACAAAGCACCTTGAAGTGACTGTTGGTGTGATTTGGTGTTACATAAATCAAATTGAATTGAATTGAATTCACCTTGAAACCAAATTCAGTCCACCTTCATGCCATACTGGGCTGACAGTTTGTGAGAGCATTCTGGAATTACAAAATCCCCAGGGCTTAAGCTCGAAAACTAGGAGTCTTAATTTTGTGTCTTTTGCTCAAATTTGCTTAAATTTATGGCAGTGGAGGAAGAGGAGGAGGAGAAGGAAGTGATTGTTAATAACAGAAAATTAATTTCCATTAAGTGAGTATGATATTAATTAAAAGCATC
>JAMQGT020014801.1:0-26979 GCA_024447675.2 Pterophyllum scalare | reverse complement strand
TGTGTTATGTTTCTTCGTTCAGTTACGTATTGCTTTGTGTATTGTTGTGTTTTATTTTTCCATGTTCAGCACTTTGGTCAGTGCTTGCTGTTTAAAGTGCTCTATAAATAAATTGGCTTGGCTTGGCTTGGCTTGTTGTTTCACCCTGGATAGTGGCTCTGACACTCACTCATCCTCCCATTTGCCTGTGGGATTCCAAGGTACTTGTAGCTGTTCTCAATATCTGCAATGTTGCCATCTGGTAGTGCAAACCCCTCAGTTCTGACTATCTTCCCTCTTTTTTTTTTTTATCATAGGACTATACTTCTCCATTTTGAATGGCATTCCAATGTCATTGCTGTAGATCCTAGTGCTGTGGATCAGTGAATCAATGCCTTGCTTCCTCCTGGCATACAGCTTGATGTCATCCATGTAGAGGCAGTGGATGATGTTTGCTCCATTCCGTAGTAGGTATCTGTAGCCAGTCTTGTTAATGATCTGGCTGAAGGGGTTCGGGCTTATGCAGAACAGCAGTGGGAACAGAACATCTCCTTGGTAAATCAAGTACTTGATGGTAACTTGTGCAGTTGGCTTGAAGATGGCCTCTAGTGTTGTTGTCCATATCCCCACTGAGTTCCTGATGAAGGCTCTTAGGGTAATTTTGGTCTTGTATAGTTGTAGGCATTCCAGGATGCATGTGTGGGTCAGTGAGTCATAGGCTTTCTTGTAATCAGTCCCAGCGGTGCACAGGTTGGCCAGTCTGGTCTTAAAGTCTTGAATGACTGCTCTATTGACCAGTCGCTTGTGTTTTGCTCCTCTTGTATTACTGCCAATTCCTTTCTGGGCCCCACTCATGTATTGAGCCATGTGCCTGTTCATCTTAGATGCTATGATGCCTGGCAGGAATGTATTGAGGCAGGTTCTTGGCCAGTAGTTGGATGGGACTGGTCCTATCGGGGGTCCTTGGCGATCTGGACTGTCCAGCCTTTAGTTAGTCATTCTGGGTGCATCTTATCCATTAGCAGCTGGTTCATTTGTGCTCCCAGGTGCTCATGATGCATTGCCCACACAGGTGGTTCTAAGATCCATCCATCCGTCCATCCATCCATCCATCCATTCTCTTCCTCTTATCCTGTTCAGGGTCGTGGGAGGGGGGGGGGCTGGAGCCTATCCCAGCTGTCATCAAGAATCAAGAAGAATTTATTGTCATTATATGTCAAGACATACAATGAAATTGTGTTCCAGAGCACTCATCCAAGAAGACAGACAAAACAAAACAAACAGGGGAGATAAGTATCTGCCAGCAAGGGTGCCGCCGATTTAAGCAGGAAAACAGAAGGAATACAGTAGGGTAGGTAGATTAAAAAAAAACATCTCGTACTGTGTTCATTGTGAGCGCCTTACGAGGTTCCACAAAAACACCTCAGCAAAGCAAGTAGCACATTCAAAGCTGGGATAGCAGCATGGTGGGGAGGGGCAGGCATGGGGTACGGGGTGGGGGTAACTTGTGGGGTGGGGTACGAGGAGCCAACAGATATTAGTGGGTCAGGGGCATTATGGAGCCAGGACCTAGCTCCCTGCCTAAACAGTTTGCTGGCACTGATGGGCGTTCATCAGCGGTCATGGTTCACCAGATCCCAGTTCACACAAATCACAAAAGAGACGGGAGGGGGGAAGAGCATCTGTTGACAAATCGTCAAGGAGCGATATGATTACCGGCCCCAAGGCCGACTAAGGGAGCCGAATTCCAGATAATGCAGATGTTTTGGAACAGACTGCCATTGTTGTTTTCTCGACAGCCTTCAGTTTACTGGGAAAATCTCAGTAAATCCAATTGTCCAAATTGCTTGGTTACCGTCCCTCACTGTGCAGACACGTACTTATCTCCGGATCTAATCCCTTTCACCTGCAAGCATGTTCGCAGCTGGACTATGTAAGCATCCAGCTTGCGGCTCAGGTCCAACAGGTACTGAGTCTGAGTCTGTATGGTTCTGCATAGCCCATCTGTCTGGTTAGGCAGTCCTGCCAGAGGCTGAACTACGGCCCAGATTCTCTTAATGTCATGGTAAATCAGGTATCCTCCAAGCCCAAACAAGAAATACCACTACCAAAAAGCGGAATATATATACACTAGGACTAGGCTTTCCTTTCCCCAATCTCATAGTGGAGAAAATACGATCAATAGTGTTGAGAGCCCAGTTTGCCAGGTCTATGGTACTCGATTCTTATTCGGACGATGTGTAAGAGAGGCACTTACAGCAAGCAGCAAGCCGGGTAGATAGGGGAGGGCAGGAGAGAGAGAAAGATGCGACCGTCTCTGTCAAGAGCAGGAAGGAAGAAAAATCATAATATAGGGCGAGAGGAAGGGTACATCCTGTACAGGTCGCCAGCCTGTCACAGGGCTAACACAGAGAGACAGACAACCATTCACACTCACATTCACACCTATGGGCAGTTTAGAATCACCAATTAACCTAACCCCAGTAACTGCATGTCTTTGGACTGTGGGAGGAAACCAGAGTATCCAGAGGAAATCCATGCAGACACGGGGAGAACATGCAAACTCCTCTGGAAACCTCTGGATTCTATCGTCAGCCACCAAGCACAAAACCATCTGTGTTGGTTAGTGTGCAGCCCTTTCCACCATTGCCGGGTTTCAAAAACGGTGGGTTTGATTCTTGTGAATCGTTCTCATGACTCAGCTAGTGACCTCACTTCCTAGCCAATCAGTGGCATGCATTCAGTTGAGCTGAGTAGGTACTAGTGGAAAAGTGGCATTAAAGGACAATCGATGGACGGATGGGTAGGTGCTATCATCAGTCATATTGTAATGTGTATTAGAAACAATTGTTTTTTAAAATTATATTTAAAATTTTATGTGCATTCAGGTTTCAAACCCAACAAGAAAACAACATAATTTGAATGAATTATTTTCATATGGGGACACAGAAGTTCTGTTTGTGACCAGTGCTCCCATTATCACATGACAGAGAATCTGAGCTATTCTGTGGTCACTAAAAGCAATAATTTATTGTGGTGTTAGCAAACTAATCTACAAATATAGCTTAAGAATGTCATAGATTTAAATTATTGCTAATTCATTCTTTCTTTTTGTTACTCTTAGACAAAATAGCTTCAAACAAAATGTATACAGCATTGTCACCTTATACACAGTATATTAGATGTGAACATATAAACCAGCAGCCTCTTGTTCACACTGAGCAGACATAAAGCTTCTTCAGCATTATTTTATTTTATTATTACAGTTATTACTGTTTGTGTCCACCTGACAAAGTCTAATAATGATACCGCTTTCCACTTCACGTTCTCCTAATAAACTACTGTGGATTATTTTTCTGTTTGAATACTAAATACTCATTAATTAATTGCATAAATTTATCACAAACTTTGTTGCATATCCAGGTGGTGTATATTGGATTTATAAAAGCTTATAAAAGCTTCTAAAAACCCATAAAGATACATTAACATTACACATGATATAGCTATTTGATCTATTGTTAATATAAAAATAAAGTGATACTTGTTTTGAAATTTGAAAATTAGTTGGCCTGCTGAAGAGAAATGAGGTAACACTCAAGTGTCGTGATTTAAGATAATAAGATAATACACAATTAATTCATTTCATATTTAACAAATTCTTTCAACATGAAAAGCACACTTCTAATGGACGAGTAAAGCATAACAAAAAGAAGTTTGGCATTATTTCAGTCACTCACACTTCACTAGTAGGTAACAAGATCAGTTGTTATGAGAATCTATTTATGATTGTGGGACAGCAAGATGAAATAAATGGGGAGGTTGAGCTTGTATGAAGGCAAACAAATTCTAAACTGATTCATATAAAATGACTAAGACAGTCTTGTGCTCTTTAATGTTCTGTACATACTAAGAAATAAAAAATGGAAAAACCATACTTCATTAACACTTTCACACATCAGATAGAGAATATTAATAATGGAAATGGCTTTGCAATGGTGTAGATATTGCCCCAGTCCATAATTAAACACCTGATCCCTTTCCCATCAGCATTCATGAACGGTTGTACCATGCATGTTGTTTTAAACCACGTGCAGCCTAGGCTCAGCAGTATATTTTACTGATATTCTTGCTGCACACACACATGAGGCTGCACTTTAGCGTTAACCTCAAGAATAGGTCAAATGTTAGTAATATGACTGATGTCCCTAAACTAAATAAGCAAAGTATGAGTCCTCCTACTTCTGATAATTTATACAAAAATTAGTGTTTCTGTTATGTAAGTATGAAAAACAATTTTTTTTTCTTTTGCCTTCCACGAAATGCATTTAGGGAAGTGCTTTACACGAGGTAGCCATGAAAAGGATGAAGTTGGTTAGAAAAAAATAAAAGAATAAAATTATGCAGATATTCTGAAAAGATGAATTTCAAGTACCCTAAGGTATAATTCCTTGAATGGGATTTTACACAGTTAAGAGTTAAGTTTAAAATATGCACACAGGCACACAAACACACACACACACTGTGAAACTGTGAAACTAAAGAGTTTACACCCCCCCAGTTCTGAACAGGGCCATTGGGTAACCGTCATTGGGCATCACTCAACATATACCTTAAGCACAATAACTTGCGATTTATAGGTAGCAAAACAACTCTCCTTCTGTCCTTCTGGAAGATGCTATTTACTTTGCCACGTAGTCCTTGCTAGGACATGAGCTAACATGTAAAGAATCAGCTTCTCTATTAACAGAGTGAGACTTATGTCAAAGATCAAACTTCAGACGATGCTCCACATGAGAAAGTTGATCTTGTAAACTGTCAAAGTAACAGAAAGATACTGGGATTAGTAAACATGACATAATTACTTTCAAAATCTATTTTTTTCACATTCATAAAATGCTGGAAGTTTATATATATGTGTGTGTGTGTGTGTGTGTATGTATATATATATACACACACACACACACACACACACAATTGTGCAAAAGTCTTGAGCCACCTCGTTTTCTTATATTCTGCTATGAAAATGGGAATTATGTGCAGCAATTTATTGAAACATCTAAACAAACATGGAAATACAGTATATACGGCTAAAACAGAGTTTGTGCAGTTCTAGCAAACTTAATGTTAATATTTGGTCTGACCACCTTCCTGAACTCTCTTAGGCAGCTTTCTTGTAATTTCTTTAAGCAGTCTTCTGGAATAGTTCTCCAGGCTTCCTGAAGGACATTCAATGCTCTTTGCGATGTCGGCTGCCTTTGTTCCATTCTCTATCAAGATGATCCCACACTGCCTCATTAATGTTGAGGTTTGGGGCTCTGGGGGTGAGCCATTCCATGACTGTTCCATTTTTTGTTTTTTTCTATCCAGGTACACTTTTAATGGTATTGGCGGTGTGTCTGGCATCACTGTCATGCTGAAAAAAGACGTAAACACTGAAGATATGGCAAGTTTCAGTTAATAGCTCTTTTGGGGTCACCTCGTCGGTGCAAAAATACTATTTTATGCCTGTCAAACTGTGTTATCTTTGGCATTTTTCATAGATTCAACTAAAGAAAATGGAAGAAATTATGTGTTTTTGTGACGGGCTGCTAGCGACAAAGTGCCTAAAGACATCACTTGAAATATGTTCTTTGCTAAGTTGACTGTTATGTGTAGTCACAAAAAATGGAAACAGTGAAGTCTGGCTACTTGGAAGCAAAACAGAAAGAGGTGTGGCTCAGTTTTGCACAGACCTGTAGAGAGCATGTAAACCTGTCGAATCTGTTCTTTCTTATTTGTGTGAAATATATACCTCTTGCCCAGTGATAGATAGGATAGGCCCCTGCAAACCTGAATTCGGATAAGTGGTCGGCAGAAAATGGATGGATGGATGGATTCTTGAAACACAACTTTGTTCCAAGAAAACTTAACTGTATGCCAGTTAAAAATGCAAAAGATTAAGTCTTCATACTTTTGAGAAGTCATGTTTTCTATAGCCATACTTGAACATACAGGAAACTCCCTTTAATATCCTTTTCCCTTAAGGCCTGTACCAACACCTCTCTGTACACAGAAAGGAGTGGATTGATTGAAAAGATGTGTGTGAATGGAACAAGGTTGTTCAAGACACTTGGGACCCCAAAGCTTAGAGTGCTGACTGGCTGATTGTAGACTAACCTTTATAATGCTAACTGGTTGTTATGTGACAGTGCAGCTCATGTCATGTTACAGTAATGGAAAAAATAAAGTCATTAGTAATAGTAGAGTAATTAAGTAACACAATGCATTACTTTTTATAATACAAACGAGTATTGTGCATTACTTTTTTTGGATAATGACCACAACACTGTCCACTATAATAAGCAACTGTCAAAAACAAGGACTTAAGAAAAAGAAGACAAAAATTTAAATGTAAGAGACCAAAATTCAACATTTTTAGTAGATTTGGTGAGAAGCTCCAAGGGCAGAAAAAGTAAGAGCTCTCATGCAAGGATAGCCATTTAAGATTTCCAGAGCACTGAGGGATCAGAAGAGAAGGTAGAAAGAACACAGGTAGAACACTGAGGTTTGAACCCTGACTTCCAATGGGACAACCCACCTGGAGAGTAAAGCTACTGGGCATTTATATTGCACCTCCCATGATTAATAGGGCTGTCATTTATGACAAATGTTGCACTGTGTATGCGACCTACTTCAAGATAGAAGACATGTAACATTCCTCTTTCTTTTGCTTCCCTCTTCCTTTTTTTTTCTTTCTAAATAAAAGGAGGATCAGCTCCCTCTACAACTCCCCTATCTCCTGCTTTCTTCTTGTTGGAGTTCTGCCAATGTCCTGTCTTTATCTGGGGCTATAAAGTTCTTTTGCGGTGACAATGGGTTCTTGCTTTTTCCATGTGACTGCAGAGAGACTGTCCTGGGTAGGACATTACTGAGTCTTTGTGACAATGAGGTCCCTTACAAGTGCATTCAGGACTGAAATCACTGGGGGAGAGAGACCAGGACAGATGTTCTTTGTCACAGTCATGCACCTTGTTGCATTGCTACCTGGGAGGCAATGCTGAGAAAGTTAAGGGAAATACATGGATTTAAAAAACAAGTAACTAAAAATGCTAATGACCCAGAAATTTCACAAACTTTATACATTCCGTCATGGGTGAAGTAACTTGCTGGAGGGCCTGGAGGAAGAAAAATAAAAAGACTGCATTGTTGTTGCTACCCTTTACACTTGTTTACACAGTAAAACTACTACCTCTCAGTCACTTGTTAAAACAGTCTCAGAATTTGTAACAGCTACACTGATCTGCAGTGAAAAATGCAATAGTTCCCTACTTTTATGTGAAATACTGTGCATACACACATAATGTAGTTTATCATTAGATTCATTGGCAAAACTGGACCCATATATATATATATATATATATATATATGTATATAAAACATCTAAGTCCTACGTTGGGCTTGTTACTTTTAACTTCTGTCCCAAGGAACTGTGTGCTATAGTTCTGCATCGATGTCTATTTTTGGTACCTTTGTGGATATGTGGAGTACCTTTGAGATCAGTCTCCCCCAGAGTCTGTCCACCTGCATGGAAAAAAAGATTATGAGTACAACACATCCACATTATCATAAGCTGGTATACTTTTTGTCTGAGTAATCAAAACATATGAATAATTTATCCAAAGTGTACAAGGAGGAGTTTTTGTCGCTTTGTTTTTTTTTTTGTTTTTTTTGCAAAAGGTTGGATGTTATCTGCATTTCTTAATTTTTTTTCCCTTAATGCAAGTTTTAAAAAAGTTGGAAGCTGAGAAAAGACAGCCAGTTCTATTTAAAGTTGTAAAGTTTGACAGTTTGTGTACTTTCTGAGTGAACCTGGCAACCTTGCAGGAAACACCGAAAGTCACAACAGAACAAGCTGATAGCTGAGCGCCTCCAATTTATTTCTGGGTACAGAAAAAAAATGAAAGAGGTAAAAAGTAGAAAAAGTAGAGGACACTGAGGAAACATGTTTCCGCATTTAAGGGCATTTGAGGTCAATGTTTTCAGCTTGTATTGTACGAGCTATTTACTTTCAATCCACTTTGCTGCATCAAATTTTAGTTGTATGCAAATTTTTCTTACTTCAAATAAATTGCTTTCTATAGCAGAAAGCATTTTTTGAGTTTTTTTTTATCCTGCAAAATTATCAGAGGTGTCAGATGGAAATTATTTGATGGTTTGAAATCGTTGTCACCATATAAAAAGAGTCGAATAAAAATCCATACAGTAAAAGGTCAACTTTAACTGAAACATTTTAATGTCAAATCTGTCAAATACATGCTGTGTCCCTAAAGCACAGAAATGGATGAAAAACAACTGTCAATGATGCCATAGCGCTCATCATCATGAATGTAACTAACCTCTACGTGTGTTTGTTGCACTTCAAAAACTAGGAGATTATGAAAATTGAAGTCAAAAAGTGCAGCATTTTGAATGGTAATGTAATCCTAATAAATATCAGGCCAGGCTATGGATTTTATGTTGAGTCAGAATGGTAGAATCAATTCAATTCATTTCAATTTTATGTAGATAGCACCAAATAACAACAACAGTCACCTCACAGCGCTTAATTAAAGTGGGGTTTGCATTCATGGGTTGCTCACAGAACTGGTGATGTTCAATTCAGATCTGATTCTTGTGTTCACTAAGTGTGGCATGTTCAATAAAGAAGAAAACAGACTGACATGACAAAGTAATTATAAAAAAAAGTTACTGGATATGATAGATTGATGCTCATTCACATGGAAATTTGGTGTGAAAGGCTGAGATTAGAGTTCAGCAAGCTGATTTGAATCCCGGCAACGGGTGGGGTGTTAGTTAAATGATGCCTAAGAGTAACCAGGGTGTTCAAATGGGACACTAACAAGTGCTGACTAAGCCTCCATGTGCAATGAATTTGGCGTATGATTGGTGTTACCATTGCTGTGAATCAAAGTGCCAAAAGTCATCTTGCGTGTAGCCCTTTTGACAAAATGGCAATTTATTATGCTTTGAGAATGAGGACCAACTGTGTTAATTGCCAGCTAGGCAGGCTGCCAGTCAGAAATCTCGCTGTCTACCTTTTACCTCTGTTCTAATTTTATCTCCTTCAGTCACCTGTAGTCCCAAATGGCCACTGTATGTGGCTGTACACTATCTGCGTTTGTCTGTTGATGTCTGCACATAGCTTCTGCCGAGGTGTGAATGCTACATCTGTATATAGAAACATGCATCCTTTTGTTGTGAGTATGACCCTGTGTGTGACTTTAAATTCCATGAAGTGCGTTTGAGATATTCTGGAGGTGTGTGTGTGTGCAGTGATGGAAAAGATCTTGACAGCTGATGTCACCTTTTTCACCAGCCGCTGGGGCAGATCAGAGGAAAAAAATAAACAAAACTAAAAAAAACCCCCAAACTAAAAGCCATGCCTTGGCTTGCCCACTTTAGGCTACCTAGAACATGACAAGTCCATTCACACATTCTGGGAAAAAACTCCCCCACACAAACATACACAAAGGGATCCACTAGTAGACAAGCAACTAGACAGAGAGAGACACATAGTCCAAGGTTGGACTTTTAAAACTGACTTTAAAACTGGCTTTTAAAACTGACATTTGACTTTTATTGACTGCATTCATTTTCTAAAATCTATCACTGGGGCTTATCTTCCACTGGGGATGAGGGGACACCTGTTTTTTTCAGCTGTTGAGCTTGTTATAACCATGAACCAACCCTGAAGAACAATATTCAGACCTAACTTTGGGCTAGAAACAATGTTACAATATCCTTAAAAGATGCAAGACTCAAAAACATTTATAACACTACTGCCTAAACCCAATTTCTCACCTTATAATTGTCTATTTCACTTTGGTGAAATTTTCGGATTTTGTGAACACCTCTTTCTTTTATGTGGAGTTATACCCATGGCAATAGGTCACATGATAGGGTGGGGCAAGGTCTCACAGTGGTTTCACCCCAAACCCCTGGTGGTAACAATCCATGCCTTTTTCACACCTTGGCTAATGTGAAGACACACACGATTAATAATGGGCCAATGATCACCTCCAAGGGGACAGAACCCGTTAGGGTTTAAATATGTGGGACTCTCCAAATTTTGGTTTTGGAACTGAAGAAGCCCATTGAATAAGAGGTGAAATGTCTTCATAAACCTATAAAAGCAAGGTCTCCTTTTTTTCAAGCTGCTGAGAGTAACATAACCTGGATGACTGAGAACCTACACAGACACATATGACAATGCATTAAACAAAAAAGAAAAAAAATGCCTAAAAGCATTAGGCATTCATGCTCAGAGGATAGAATAACAGTCACAAATTCTATTTGGATAGAAAAGTGCAAGGTTAATCTCTTACATTTACACGTAAACACACAATTGAGCAGTCATGCAAGCACTGATTGATTTGACACTGGACACTGGGCAACATGTCATCAGGGCTGTAAAGCTGAAATGACTTTCATCACTTGCTTGAGGACACTAAGCAAAGGGATCTCATGGTCTCTCTCTTGTCATGCCAGACTCCTGATGTCCTTGCCTTTCTCTTTCTTTTTCTTTCTTTCTTTGCTTGAATTCACTTACCTTTAGAGCCTTTTCTCTCACCATTTGTTTTATTATCTCCTTTTACCCTCTTACCCTTTCTGCCAAGAACACATTTCTTTTCTCTTTCCTCAACTTCTCTCTCATCTCTTCACTTTCTCTCACCCTTTTTCTTTTTCTACCCAACAATCCCACATTTATAAATCTGCCCTACAGCTCCTATTTAATCTTATGTATCCTGTAATCCTGTATTTATCATCCACAATTTCTGTCACAGTGCTCAGCTTTGACCTTTTCAGTAGTGAGGTTTACTCTGTACTTCTCTCTGTAACTGTGAGAAGAAATGTCACCAAGTACTGGAACTGACATACATTATGATGAGGAAAAAGAATCATTGATTAATATACAGTGAAAAACCTTCCCAACTGAATATTTGATTTTTTTTATCAGTTTATACTAACAATCAGTAATAAATGTTAAACTAATAGTTGACAAAATTTTAGCAAATGAATACTTACTTTTACTGTTAACAAACAAATAATAAATGATGATTACTAATCATTTTGTTAGATGTTCTGTTTATGTCATTCATTTGTGTAATAGAAAAAAATATAAACTGCTCAAACATTAAATTAAAAATTAAAGGAACACTTTTTAATCTGGGTATAGCATCAGTTATTTGCAGTGGTTTTAATCATATTTATGTAAAACGGGAGTCTTCTTCACACACTAAGGTTAATTATGGAGTTCCACTGGGATCTGTGCTGGGACCAATTCTATTTAGACTATACATGCTTCCCTTAGGCAGTATTATTAGAAAGTGTTGCAAAAGTGTTGCATACATTTCATTGTTTATGCTGGCTGCTCTTCTGTAGTGCTAGGCAGATGTCGAAGTACCACAAACGCAACATTGACATCTGCACCATGAACGCATCAGAGGGACAAAAAGGGAAAAAGGATGCATTGAAGGTGTAAGTGGGTCATAGGACATCATTTTCTCATTTTATCAGTCTGATCTCCGTCAACTGGAAGGAATGGCAGGCTGCAGCGGATGAAAAATTCACTCTTTTTACAGTATTATGTATTAACCTGCCTATCAGATTAACTACTCCAGCTCACTTTAACCCCTGGGTACCCCACGCTTTTAGTTATTAGCCATAATTGTTCTGCCTGCCTCAGTATAGGTGGAAAAAGAACTAAGTATGGTTATTATAGTTTAGTTATAGTATAGTTTAGTTTCACTAAAATGTCACTATGCCTACATACCCATACACTGTACAATGCACATGTTTTCTAACTATTTAGAAAGCCATAGTCCTTCAGTCTTTAGGGCATGGTTGTGTTTATGTATTCTTGTCACTTGTGAGAGAGTAAAGCCCAAAGCTTTGACCAGCAAAGTAAGATTGATAACATGATAGCAAGCCCAATAACTCACCAATTTCATCAACTGAAACCACAGTAGAATATAAAGAGCATAAAGCTCTTCTCCCAAAGAGAATAAAAAATGTCTTTTTTTTTCTCCCAAAAAACTTCTTTCTGCATGGACGTGTACGGGTATGACATACAGCCTTTGTGATGTTCACCATTTTTTCCCCTTCACATTTTTTAATGGATAGAGCGCTGAGATCTCACACAAAAGCACCATCTCTGTCTGTATCTGCTGTCTCACATCATCCCTCTCTCTCTCTACTTCTTTACCCTGGCACCTCTCCACCTCCTTCACTCTCACATCACAGGGAACATTGTCCAGAGCAGACAGAAGATGCTGTCATGATGCATCTTAAGAGACAGATTGTGATGAGAGCTACATCTGACATAGAAGGTGGATATAACAAAGGCCCAGGGAGGGTCTCTTGAGGCATTGTAGCTGACTAGCATTGGGATCAAGAAGTAGGACTATATGTTTCTGTATGCAGTGAGGTGGGGAATGAAGTGAACAGAGCTTAGTTGTCAGTTCACAGTGGTTATTCCATATGATGTAGATGATGTAGACTGCATATCAAATGAAGAAGTGATTGGCAAAAAGATTTGGATGGGCATAAAAGTGAACATAAAAGCAAAAACAAAGAAACAAAAAAGGGCGTGTAATAGAGAATGATTTCCTAAACCCAAATGTTGACAGACAATGATTTTAGATTATGCTGAAGTTGACCACCCAGTATGGCAATGAGAATTTAAAAGGGTAGAGCACCGTGAGCCTGCATTAAAGGACCAGAAAGATAGGCAGTCTTTACTGCTTGGTTGCTATGGATACAGCTGATGTGAAATCTCTCAAACAGCAAGTAGTCATCAAACGCACTCTGTCACCACTACCACATTGATCCCATTATGCATTAATACATATGTATAGCTGGCATTTATCTACATGTACATGTAAAACACCTGATTTTCACCTTGACCTGACCTCCAAATGCATTTTGTTCAGTTCACAATCTAGCAATAAGATTTTTCTAAGTTCACTGAGCTCAGAGATTACCTGATCAGCGATACAGCTAAATGTTATTTTGAATATTGATAAAGTCATTCCTTATTTTCTTGATTAATCCTTTGTGCTTGTACGTGCTGTGCTTAGAATGACAGAAAACAGATAAAGACAGAAAAGGTCACAGTGGAAAAGGTTTAAGTATCAGATGTAAGATGACAATTAGGTGATTATCAAAACAATTGCTTACTCTTTTTTTTGTGTGGAAATGAATCATTTAATAATTTTCTGGTATCATAGTGCACCTCTAAAACATTTTACTACACACATCAGGTTTTATTTTTTTAAGTGTGCATTAATCTATGTAACCACTTTCACTTTTAAAATCACAATTCAGTACTGGCTAACAGTTTCCAATTCCAAAACTTTTATGAGACTGATAACTTGAGTATTAAATTTTCATTATTATCAGATTCACCTGAATATCGCCTACATCTTTGCTATTTTTTTTTAAAATTTCAGCTTTGGTAGCTAATACACCATCTTTTCCAAATGTACCTGTTGAGTCTTCTATAGCAAGTGTGTTTCCTGCTGAGCCTTAGAGGAGGAGTGTAATTTCCTTTATTTACAATTCCTTAATAAATGCTATTACAGCAGAGCAGTGGAATGAAGCTGTGGTAGGGACTCAATTTGTGGTAGACAAGGCCTTATTTGGTTTAAGGTGCTGCACTGCCTTCATTTAAACTTTCTAAATTGTCCACACACAGACCCACAAGTGATAGATACAGCCTGGACTTGGCCTCAATGGCACATTCTTTCTGACAGTCCCCTAATTTCTGGTTCTACTATACTAGAGTTCAATCATTAAAACACTGCCAGTTATTTTTAAAACAACTGTTTTGTAGCTATGTTTGGTGTTGTGGGAGAAAACAATATGAATCTGTGTGGATTTGAACTCAGAATAACAAAATTTGTCACCTTATTAGCACACAGGTTGATTCTCCTGCACTAAAAGAACTTTTGAACTGGACAAGCTGGTTATAGGGAGATAATGTAAAATCCTAAAGCGAAGAAGCTAAGATTAATTGTGTGTGGCTCTTCTGATAAATCTTAGAAAGCCTAGAAACCCTTTCATAACCACGTTCCACTGCTTAAGTACACTCATAGTATGTACTCAATATTCTGAATTTTAGAAGACTAAATTTATTGTCTTTTATGTGTTTCGAAAATTAATAAAAAGTACTTAAAAAATTGCTGAGTATTTTTCTGGGAAAGATAAACAAGTAAACAAAAACTTGTGCTTCATGGAAGTATTTTTGATAACAGAAGTTTAATTGCACTAATGTAAGAACACTTTTCTTTTTGGTGAGCCCTGCTGTTACTATTGTTTTGTGTTGGTGTGACAGACATGGATTGGAGAGGGGTATTACAAAAACAGTTTGCAGATTGAAAAACATTTATTCATGAATTCTATTCAGTGTAATGGAAAACTGATGTTGGATTTGCTTTGAGGTATCAGAGAGTATCACCCGCTTCATCAGCAAAGTGTTTTCCTGAACGCTCGGGGACGATGAAGTGAAAACACAGCTCTGAGGAACATGACATTCAACTGTCCTGCCTAGAAAAACAAGCTATGGCAAAATTCAATTCACAGGTCTCATCCCCTCGTCTGACCCCCAAAGCGAGTTAAGCGATAGTTTGAGAGCATTCTCTGGAAGATTAAATTCCCCTCTAGCTAAATCTCCTTGTGTCCTATTTGATTCCCGAGGCAGAGAAGAGAGAGCCATAATCACGTTCTCAAATAGTTTGCTTTGTTCTTGGGCTGGGGGAACCTGAAATATAGTGATGCCAAGAGAAACCTAATTTTAAAGACATATTTTGTGAATTGCACTGAATTTCCAATATCATTTTTAGAGAAATTTGATGAGCTGATAAAATTCTTTGGTAATGTAGGGCCTGCAAAAGAAGCTGAACACTGGCAATCATAACATAAAATATTATTGTGAAAATGCATCATTACCATTAATCTACCATTATTTACTTTACTCTAAGATTGGTTTTAATTTCAATCAACATCAAAGGGAAATAAATTACTTCACACCTGCATTTTCCACTATGTTCATCAGCTGGTTTCTGCCGTTGCTGCTGTTGCTGGGCAGGTAGAGGAGTTTATTTGGTTGTGGAAAACAGCCTGCTGTGACAGGAAATGAAGCTAAAGGCTTCAGAGACTCTCAAGTCACTTGAGGCAAATTTGTGATATCGGGCTGCTTTAAAAAAATGTTTTGACTTGAATTTTATCAGTTAAGACATGTAATATTTTGGTCATTTCTCTTTTGTGCATTTTTTGTCAAAGCCTTTAAAATCTTCCGCATTTCCTCTCAGAGCGTCACGCATCACTAACCGTAGTAAGACTTAAAAGGCTACAAAAGTGTATCTAATCACCCGACATTAACCATGTATTTCTCACTGTCTTCAAAATTTAAGAATGGCTGTGTGTTGGACCACTTTGGAGCTCATTAACTTTTGAAGTAGTTATTGTTCAGTCAGAGCACTGTGCATTCTGAACATCTGAGAAAGTGCCACAATTAAATACAAAGAGAGCAAAAGCAGATCTCATATTACTCGATCAAATAAATCAACACCATTAATATGCACACATGCAACACCACATTTAAACAAGAGCAAGCAACAGAGGATATTTTTTTAATGTCTGCCCAGATTTCTAAACTTAACACATCCTTCATAGATAATATCATAGCCCAGGCAATACAAGTACTTTTTTTCAGTTTAAGTAAAAGACTATGACATCTGTATCCATAGTTTCTTTCTATTCTGCTGCAAGATCTTATTCACTGCTGGCCATTTCAGGAGTCAACAAACAATGGCATCTGACAATGCTCATGCAAAGTTCTGTGTAAAATGATGATTCATGCCACCTCAGTGGCAATTTGCCTTCAGCCTCCTTCATGTTCAGAACATCGGAGATTAACTGCGCTCAGGCATATATCAGAAACACTCTGCATAATATATTTTTGTTGCCTTGCCCTAAGTCAGACCTGACATTGGGCCTCTGCAATGGAACAGCCTGTGGCCACACGCCTCCCCAGTAATCAGTGAACAAAAGAGCTAAAATGGAGGATCAATGTGAGTTAGTGTTATCTCCCTTTGTGCCTGAAGCATGTTGCACAGGAAGGATATGTCAGTGAGGTATAAACTGATTCACATTCAGTGCTGGCTCATGGCTATGAGCTGCAGGCGCTACAGGGCATGCAGCTCTAAGGATTCAATGCTGATGCTGTGAAGGTTCAACCATGTTGCTTATGTCAGGCTAAACAATCTCCATGTCCTGGTAGCATACAGCCTTCTGTCCTCTACAGAGGGATATGAATCTACGCTGAGGTCAATGGACACACCCAGAGTACCTCTCAATAATATACAGACAGAAAATTGCTGTTTCTTTTTATAGAATTCACCCACAAAATCCGTGTTTCTAACATTTCCCTGAGTTGTAGTAGACTCGAACATGACAAAATTTCTATGGAAAAACAAACCATCATGAATAAGTTTAAAAGCTTTACAAAAGCCAAAATGCAGTGGTGGTCTAGAGCTACCAAATTTTTTTACCACTACTTCTTGGCCAGCAGGTTGCAATATGTTTCAAAATGGGTCAAATCAAGTTCTTAAGACAGCCCGTGGTTGGACCTAGAACAAGCACTCTGTGGAAAAGTAAAAATCTCTGATCTCCCTTTCATTAGCTCTAGTATTAAGCATCATAACTGCTTTAAAAGCGTCAACATAAACACCTCTCTGACAGCCTTATGGGAATTTATAAAAATAAGTCTTCAATTATCCCATGTAAACTGACACCCATTTGGAACAATCCAGATATATGTCAGAAAAAGAAAGCACTGAATTTTCTGTCATGGCATGATAAGGGTATAAAAAAATCTAGAGCATGTTATTCAAGATGGAAACTTTATTCCATTCCAAGAACTTATATCAAAATATGGAATCAGCAACAGTAAATTTCTGGAATATCAGCAATCGAGGTCCATCGTACAGACAAGATTTAATTAAAAACATCTGAACTTAGAAATGCCTGTATGGGTAACATAATTTCTAAATCTTTGTACCCCTAAATTGTTATCAAAAACATACAAGCTATTGTTAAAAAATTAATAATTTGATTTCCTTCCCAACTGCAAAAATGGGAGCGAGATCTTTCCATCAACCAAGATGAAAACTTCTGGGCACATATATGCCTAAAAACCTTCAAAATGACTAAAAGTCCAAATTTACAACTTATACAATACAAAACTCTTTAATTGCGGTATCACAACCTCACTCAAACTGTGCATTTGAGGCGATGTAAGTGAATTAGATATGGAAACAAATATGTAACATTTAGTTCTTACTGCCTCATGCATCGCTAAGTAAACTAGCCTCATGAATTGGAAATCAAAAAATTATTTATGTATTACTCGCTATAGGAATTTACTTTTAGATCACATTAGTCTGACAAGAATGTCTGCCAACTCAAAAAAACAATTGGATGAATTTGAATCTCTCTGGTCCCCAGTGATCAATTCCATCACTTAGTGGGGGTGATCAGCTGTAGTCTTGTCTCAACGTGTGCCTGGCAGCTGGCTGGGGGAGGCAAGGGGGATTTGTGTCTGATGGCTCTTGGACTGGAGGACTGTGGCTGCTGTTCTGTGATGTCTGTGTGCAGGCCCTGGTTGTTGGTGGTAGGGGCTTAGTTGGATGCTCTTGGGGTGTGGGGTGCCCTTGGTGGTGGGTGCTGGCCCCAGGCCATATGGCTGGCCTCGTCTGCGGGGATCGGGGTGCGGGGTCTGGGGCCGCCCAGGATTGCCTGTTTCCTGGTGTGGTCCCTACTTGCACTGCGGAGGTCTGTGCCTCCTCATGCACACCACCATGTGGGGTACCCAAAGGTCCTGGGGGGTTGGGGGGGTGGAGCTTTCAGATGAGGGTGCTACGGTTCCCCACAAGGGGCCAGGTGGTCCTGGACCCAGGCCCACTGTCTATAGATTTGGGTGTTGGTGTGATGTTTGTTGTTGTATTCTGTGTGTGTGTCATGTTTGTCTACGTGTGGGTGGGGGGTGGGGGGCGGCGGCCAGGAGTGCGGTGGTGCTCTGGGGTGTGGTCACTTCAGGCCCTGGACCTGCCTTCCCTGCCCTATGGTTGGGTGTAGGAAACCGGGGTGCTCAATGAGCCAGTTGTTAGCTAGCTCTCTCCCCCGGGGGTAGTCTTCTACCTCCTGGTCATACGTATCCTGACTCTTCCCCTCCTCCCACTCAATCAAACAACACATCACACACACGTAGGGTCTTTTTGGGGGAGGGGGACTAGTACCGCAGTGAGTAGGACCACTGCCTTGGCTCTGCTCACTGGGCTGTACGATGTCCTGTCCCTCCTTTTTAATTACATCATAGACATTTTGGCCTATGACATGTCACAGTACACACAGAGCCTTGGGGGGGCAGGTATACTACATACACTCACACACACCAGCACATACACCCAACATGTTGGGTGGGAGGAGGGGAAGGGCGGGTCTTCCCACACCCTGGTTTCCTGCGCCTTGCCTGGGGTGGGGTCTGGCTAGTGGTTCGGGATTGGGCCGGCTGCTTCCCCAAGTTGCCGTTTTATATATATATTTGTTCTATTTTCTTCCCTTTCTCACTCTCTCTCTCTCTCCTTCCTACCTGTCAGACCTGGTAGTCATATTTTGTGGACAATAAACCAAATGAATAAATAAAAGAAACAACAAACATTAACAAGAGTAGCCTATAAAGAACTTATAGAGCTCTTCATGCAAAAGCAAATATGTTTGGTACAATAATGCATTCACATCATGATTCCGTTTGTGAAAACTTCCAGACATGATAGGCTTAAGAAAAATGGAAAAAAAAGAAAAAGAAAAAATATTTGTAACATTTGCTTCAGAGGGGACACAGAGAACACGAAGATTTGTGTGTGTTTTTTTTAATACACTTTCATCTGTTACCTCTTTGCAATCAGGTCATAGATCATCTGATAAACCAAAAGCGGTGTTCACCTATTGTTCTGTTTTTTAATTATTTAGTTCAGTGCCATTGCTCTTAATAACCTTGTTGCAGCAACTGCCCCATGCAAAAAAGACAGTACTCATTCTGATGGAATTAGATTATTGCTCTGTGTTACTGTGTTTTCTGTAACAACTTTAAAGATGTTATATTTACAATTTGTTCTGCTGACTCCATGTGACCCTCAAAATCTATGAATATTTAAGTGCATGAGAAAGTAAGATGTGTTATATTTAGAAAGCAAAGCTTGGACAAGTGTAGCATGGGTTTCCTTGAAAGGCCATCCCCGATTAGGCAACCATTAAAAAAATATGACTGGTTCCTGGGCTGAATTCTGTTGCATGAGATGATTATGGCCTCCAAATTTATTTTGGCCTCAACAGCTACGTTTAATTTTAGATTACAAAAAAGCGCTCACCACAGTCCTGATAGCTCCTCAATAAATACAGTTTCCAAAAAAATTCCCTGTGTGTCTCTCTTGCTCTTATACACACACACACACACACACACACCTATACATACACATACACACACACACACACACACACATACGTATCTTCTGTTTTTGCTTTTTTCCCCTCTGGTGAGAACAAAGCGTCTGTTCCTTAACGACTTCCCACCTGCTTGACTAATTACCATCCCACTACAAATCAACTGAGCATGCATGAAAGACAGAGCTGTGTAATGTCTCTTAACATGTGTGTACATCTACAAAACTGAGTTAAGTGATGTTAAATTATGGGGAACTTAAGAGAAAAGCAGCGACCCTGTGATTTCGATCCTTAGAACTGACTGCTTGAAGCATTTCTGTGGCTTTGTGGACCTTAGTGATTGAAGCTGATAGCCACATATTAAAGCAAACAGTATGTTGTAACAGAAGTACACTCAAAAACAAATGCTTGTTGGATGTACAGTATGTGGCCTATAGCTCATGCACTGGAATCCCTGTAACACTGAGCTGCAGCTCTTCAGGAGAAAATACTGACTACTGAGAAAAATAAAGCAAGCTTAGTTTGATAACTTTCTCCTGTCTCCAGCTTCCTCTCAGATTCCATCTTCTAATGCAACTTTAGACTGAATACTTTGTGTTCTTGAGAGCTCTTTACCTCAGAAGCAGTCTTTAAACATCAAAAATATAGCGATGAGAAGAACAGTGTGGAATTTTGATTCATTTCAAATTGCTATTTAAAAACAGTTGGACTGACAGTAAAAATTTGTGTATGTAGACTGTATTTTGTATGCATCTCTGTGTGTCTCTATACATGCGCATTTTCTCTGTATTTGTATGTGTGTATGTGTGAACCTAAAGCCCTGCCTTCCAAGATTGGCCTGTTACATACTGGCAAGCTAACGTATCGCTCTGAGCATTTCCAAAGCTTCCATCTAATTGGTTCTCTACAGGGAACATTGATGCTTCCATGCATTGCATGTTGACATTGCTTATTACATCAGAGCCTGCCAGTTAACTTTAATCACACACATGGAGATCTAGACACCAGTGCATGCTACATGATGTAAGCATTTTAGAAGAAGTTCTACCCCATGCCAGTGAACATTTTCATTGGCCATTTAGGCTTCACTGTCACAGAATTGATGTTTAAATTAAACTCTGCTGTGAACACACTTACAAGATCCTTGAAATTACGAAGTACACAGGTACTCTGGAAAGGTTATGAAAGAGGAACAGAAAGAAGTGGTAAGATAAACACATTAATACATACAAGTTTTATGCAAGTCAATGAATTGTTTACGAATATTTCTGTCAGCTTCCCAAGAATGAATAATACAATTTTTTTTTCTTGAATCTTACTTTTCATAACTAAAAATGTTGTGGTCCTTACTCTATGCTTAGTTTTTTTTTTTTGGACTGTCCACTTTTGTTTATTCAAATATTATGAGAATCCAGGTTTGTGTCATATTTATATTATTTCTTATATTCTTCCTCTTATGGTATTTAGTCCTGTTCCCAGTTTCAGTTTCTAGTTGCATAAGTTTTGTTCCTCCCTCATGTGTTCAGTCTCCTATGTCAAGTTTATTCATGTGTCTGTATTTTCCCTGTTAAAGTTTCACACTACATACTTTATTTTGTGAGTTTGTTGTGTTGCCTTTAATTTAGCTTCCTTTGTCTTGTCTCATGTGATTTAGTTCACCTGTGTCTTGTTCGCCCCACCTGTCTCCACTTCCTTTAATTACCCTTCTATGTGTGTATATATAATCTCTACCTTCTCTTGTCCCTTTTCAGAGCATCTGTTCTTGCCCCCCCCGTGTTTCTCTGTTCCCAGTGTAGCATCTTAAAGTCATATTTCATATGACAATGTAAAGCCTGTGCTGACTTGTCAGTGAGTTCTTTGAGTAATAGATTTATAGTTTTTGGTTTTCCCCTTTTTGCACTTCACCAGCCATGACTCAATAAAATGACTTTCAGTTCACCTCATTCTACCTCTCTGCGTCTGCATTTGAGGACGTATCCCACCAAAAGGCACCAAAGAGCGCCACAGGAGGTCATTCCTACCTGTGGCCATCAAACTCTATAACTCCTCCCTTAATAGGTGACACTGTGGTTCACCAGTGTCATTCAATTATTCAGTATTTATTTAGTTTGTGTGCATACAATTGTAAATAAAAATTGTCCATATACATTGTACATACTTTTATACATAAAAAAAGACTGCCCATATACATTGTTCATATATATATATATATATATATATATATATATACTTCAGTATACCCCATATATATATATATATATATATATATATATATATATATATATATATATATATATATATATATATATTTTTTTTTTTTTTTGCTGTCACAGCCACTGCACTCACAAGATTTAGATGTGTGTGTGTGTGTGTGTGTGTGTGTGTGTGTATATAGCCAAATTATCTCTTTAGTTTTTATATTTTTAGTGTATTTTATTTTGTTTTGGTTTAATTCATTTAAATGAAATGGTTGCAGCTGTAAGAACAGAAATTTCCCTCTGGGATCAATAAAGTATTTCTGATTCTGATTCTGATTCCTCTACACAAACACTCATTCGGCACATCCCGTAGACCATGACAGTATACTCTGACTTCTATGGAACCAGTGGACACCATAACAGTGGTGTTAAGTACTGAACTGGACAGACTGTGCAAAATTATAAGTCCACTGATATGAAGACCTTAACAGTCACACTAGTGGCCATGGATGCTATCATTAAGGAGAATCCACAGCTCTAGCAGTTGCCTAAGATCTCCAGTATGTACTTCACCCTGAATTCCATGAGAGAACGGATATGAGCCTAGAAATTGGCTCTTTCCCAGTCCTTCATGTCACTATAGTAACTCTGCAGCCAGCTCTGCAGCTGAAGGTCTCCCATCTGAGACTGAACTTTATGTTTATGAGCTAGCAAAACTATATTTTTTTGCCACCCTGAAAAAACAGAGACTGAGTTTTGTGCTTTCCTAGCCTGCAAAACCAGAGACTGTTTCTGTTCCAGCATAATATGAACCTGTTTGTTCCTGAGCTAGCTCTTCCTGAGACTCTTTACAACATACCTAAGCTGCTCTCCCAGAAACTGTATGTTGTGCTCCAAAGCTAGCCTCCTTATAAACTGCTTGTTATGCTCCTGTGCAGGCTCGAAAGGTGAGGATGGCCCAGCCTCAGCTACAGCCTCAAAACTCGGCAGAGGATCCTATGATGCTCCAGAATTTGGAGAGGACTGAGTCGTGCAGAGCAGCCCCAGTAGTCTAGCCCCAGCTTAAGTAACCCGTGTGTCCTGTGCTAGACCTGTGACAGCCCCAGCTGTCAGAAAAAAGTGCAAGCTCTGCTGAGCAGCCCCCTGCGTAATCAGAAGGTACTGAGCCCCTGGGCCCCGTGCCACCCAGTTCCCAAGGTCTGCCTCGGCTGAGCCTCCTGAGGAATTCTCTCTCCTCTGCTCTGTAGCCAAGGGTCCTCATTGCTGCCACCACCGGCCTCCAGAGGATCTCTGCTGCTCGCCCTGTGGCCTCTGCAGCCACCAGAACTGTTAAGAGAGTAAGAACTTTTTGTGTGTGTGTGTGTGTTGGTTCCTGTGTTTGCTGGTGGCACAAACACACAAGCTTACAAAAAACATGTCAGTTTCATTTTTATATCATTATTGGGACGACAGGAAGTAATTACTGTTGGCTTTAGCTGGTTCTTAGTCAAAGCTTTAATAAAATACAAGGACACATTTATGTAAACCATTTATTACAATACATGAAGTGAACGCTATATTACACAACGACATACAATACATATATTTCAGGGTTTGCACAGGAGAGAGCACAGTGTGGCAAATATTTTTAATACACCCCAAATAAAGTAAAACATAACATGCATGCAACAAACAGCATTTAATGCCATCAGTGTATGTTATAATTCCCCTCATTTACATGGCCAATTTCTCCACATCTACCTTAAAAATAATTGGGAAGGAATTAAGCCATATGTGACTGAATTAGGAAGCCTGTGCAGGTTTGACAGGTGGATATATGTAGGCTGAATTACAAAGCTGAAATGCAGCAGATGGTGAGACATCCATATGGGGGCTAAAATACATTGAGGCTGTCAAAATCAACGCCAAGTAATGTGTGAAGGTATGAAACAGCGCTTTGCAAATGAATTATCAAGAAACTCTCAAAATAAGTTACATGTTATGAAATGCATAGCCCAGGACCTTAGTGAGTATTAATTTCATTATATAAATATCACATTCCAGCTTCATTTCTGTTGGTGGCACAAAATCACACCTTCTAAACAGAAACTCCCCATATGGATGTAATTTAAAGACAAACAATTACACCAGAAAGTCTCAATGAAGTTCCTAAGAAAATAAAGCGAGAGGTGAGTTAACAGCAAAGTGTGGCTGTAATGGATATACCTATCTCTAGCTGGTGTAGCTCTATTTGCTCTCCCAAAGAAAAGTCTGTAATGAGAGAATAAGGAATTGATCCATTACCAATGTCCTCACTTATAACACTGATTAAGCTGGGTTGGTATGCTTCTCCTCCACTTGTAAGACAAATAATTTATAGTTGATTCGAATCTGACATATGTGATTGAACAAGGGCCAGAAAGCATAAGGAGACCGGCAGGCGATCAATCCCCAGCAGTGCCCACATGCTAATGTGGAAGGTGATTAAGACCGACAGACCAATGGGGGCTACTGACCTTAAAACCGAGGATGTGTCCTTCAGCCCAAAGTCAAGTCACATCTGCTGCCTGCAGAGCCAGAAACTGGAATAGACTTACAATTAACTTTATACTTAGTGTTCAAAATTTGATAAATAGGATGCTATCAATGCTGTGCATCTTAAACTTGGAATCTCAGCTATAGGAAAAAAAGAAATCAGATATTAAAAAAATATAAAATATATATAATAGTGCTTTACATATATTTTTGCAAGGTGCTAACTAATGCTAAATATAATTCATATGATTATTGCAAATGTTTACTATGCTGTTTTATAGAATTTTAAAAACCACATCACACTTTCTCACAGTTTCTCTACACTAGCAAAGTGTACAGCAGTTAATTGGAAGAATGTCTTGGCATGTTCAAGATCCCTGTCAGAAAGAAATAACTTTTTCAATCACAGGTATGGAGACCCTTTCCAAACTTAGCCATAAGTCAGAACATGTGTGTATTATGCCAATTTGCTGTATGAGGAGTTAGGATCAGAACATCAAGAGTGACAGCAAAGTTAGTGAATGTCAAGTGATTGTTAGATGATGCTCAGTGTTACTGACTGATATCATGAATAACTTTTGAACAGTTGAATTTTGTAATTAAATATGTTGCACTATCTAGGCATGACAGTGTTTGATTCCGATCCTTGATTCCGATCTATTTCATGGACACCTCATATTGTTCATTTTCTGCATTGCTCAATACAGTGTAATAACCAAATTAGTTTGCTGATAAAATTGCACACATGCCCTACCAGATGCTGACAGTTTTTGATAGAACAATCTGGTGTCAAAATACATAACAGCAGTGGAAAAAAGTATTTGATTTATTCAATTAAAAGGTAGTTTCTGTCACGACCAACTTCCAAGGCTACCAACTGGATCCAAGTGCAGACAAGACAAGGAGACCAGAGCTACTTTCAAACAGTTTACTGAAAACACAGGGTTACTTAGACCTAATGCTAGGAGCTGGATCCTGAAGAATATTTCCAAATAACATTAGTTCACCAGCAGCGGGCACAGGGGAAAAACACCGGGGGCATGGATGAGTCTCTAGACAGAGGAAGAGAAGAGTTATTGTGTGTTCCACAGGGCGCTGGAACAAACTGGCTTAATTTGGGAAACATGAAAGGGTGAACTCTGATTAAAGCATGTAGCTTCAACTTGATCACTGTAGGACTGATTATGGTACTTATCTTACAGCTCCCCTATTTATCAGCCCATAACTTCTTAGATAATGATTTTAGGTTAAGTCCTGTTCAGCAGACAAGATGCTGTGAGATCGCAAGACTACCAGAGTGAGATTTGAGATTCAAAATTGTGGCAGCAGCTGCTAGATCAGACCTTTTAAATAAGCTAGTTAAATTTCTATTTTCAACGAATAAATGAGGACCACATTTGACAACAGTATACAGAGTGGAGGAACTCGAGGATTTCAGTGATTTATATTACGACCAGTGCGTCATGGAGGATTCCGACAAACACCTGGATAACCCGCCCAAGAAGGCTAGCAAGAAGTGGAAGACTGATTCGTCAACCGACACCAAGGATTTAATAACAATCGACATTCAGGTAAGTGTTTTAGAGTCCATCAATAAGAAGCTAGATATCCTAGCCATGCTTCATCAGGAGATCAAAGACTTAAAATCAAACATAGAATTCACGCACCAGCAAACAGCCGATCTCCAGAAGGACAACATGAAGCTCCAATCCTCCATGTCAATAATAACGGCGCAAATCAGAAACCTTAAAAATAGAAAACAAATCCTTGAAAGAAACGGTCCTCGACATACAAACTAGAAGTATGCGGGACAATTTGATCTTCTCAGAAATCCCCAAAAATACACCAGATAACCCGGAAACACTGATTAAAAACTTCATGCAATCCGCTCTGAAGATCCCGATGGAAACTGTCAGTGCCATCTCATTCCACCGCATTCACTGACTCAGAGCCTAAGGAGGAACCAGACCACGGCCCATTATTGCGAAGTTTGAGCATTTCAAGCAAAAATGACTCGTTAAAAGCAAAGGGCGTAAATTAAAAGGAACATCATTTGGCATGAACGATCAGTTTCCTAAGGAAATCAATAACAGGTGCAATAATACTATACCCCATTCTAAAACAGTACAGACAGAAGGGCAAACGGACCTCCCTTGTTGCTGATAAGCATTATATCGACGGGCAGCTATTCCAGGATCCCACCACCACCCCGTGGCTCTTCTGAATGGATGAGCAGACGTAGAGAATAATTTTGATTAAAAAAAAAATAAATTTAAATCATTGACAAACAAATCTCACTGGGTAAAAAGAGACAGAGGTTCATGACTCTCTCACTGCCAGAGGAGTTCTTTTCTTTTTTCTTTCCTTTCTCATTCTTCTGTCTCTTTTTCACATTAATTTCTTATGCCTTTATTTGACTCTTTACGCACGCATTATTATCACTGACACACACACACAGATGCACCATAAAGCATCTCCATCTGCATTGTCTTGCATCCCTTTATTATGTTTATTGATTTTATTGCACATATCCCTCATCAACATCCCTATATCTATAACCCAGCAACTCATAATTTTCCCACATGATAGCCACTATACATGCATCCCTACATACAAATACTACACTGCTCAAAAAAATAAAGGGAACACTTAAACAACACAATATAACTCCAAGTAAATCAAACTTCTGTGAAATCAAACTGTCCACTTAGGAAGCAACACTGACTGACAATCAGTTTCACATGCT
>JAMQGT020014800.1:0-25873 GCA_024447675.2 Pterophyllum scalare | reverse complement strand
CCAATCACAGCAGATGACTGCCCCTCCCTGAGTCAGTTTTTTTTTTCAACTTTATGAAAAAAAAATTCTATTATACTCAGTTTACTCAGCTGATGAGTCAGCCTTTTCAATTTCCTTCAGGGTCATCTTCTTTTTAAAAGTCTAAGTTTTCCAATTATAGAAGCTTTGGGATTCCTTTGGGATTTCTTGGAGGAGCTCTCCAGCTTCTATTGTTTGTCTCACTCAAGTCCTTAGAGGGAAATTCTGACTCGGAAATACACATTAAAAAAAATAAAAGCCAGACAATGTTTTCAACAATTTTCCATTTTGCAGTGTGATTGCTTAAAGTTCCCAGTCCCGGTTGGTGTTTGTGTGCGTGCTAATTGAGCATCACTTTTTGTTTTATTGGGAACAGCGTGGTGGACTAACTGACAGATCATCCACAGATCCCTGTTTTTTTTTTTTAACATGCAGTTCCTGAAGGCTCTGGATGTTGTAGGACTGTCTTGGTTGACAGGCCTCTGCAACGTCATCTGGGGCGGTGCCTCTGGATTGGCAGGCTGGGATGGTCTATGTCAGAGTGCTGGAAAAGAGTCCATCTGTTAGTTGAACCTCAGATTGAAGAGGAACGGTGTGGTTTTTGTCCTGGCTACAGAACGCTGGACCAGCTCTTTATCCTTTTAAGCATATTTGAGTGTGCGTGGTGTCATGGTCCTGGCCGTGTGCTGCAGGCTTTTGTGTTAGTTTGGTTTTCACTGAGTTTGTTATGTCCTAGTTTGTTTTGGTTTTCATTATTCATCTTAGTTTCCCACTTTGTCATTAGTTATGGTTTACATTTTGATTCCTAGTTCCCTTTGTCCCGGTCTCCCCTGCGTCTGTGTTCTTGTGTCTGTTTTGTCCTTTTGTCATGTCTCCTGGGTTTTTGTATTGAGTTTTATTCCCAGTGTTGTGTCTGCGTCTCTGTTCCTTGACAGACACCCTCTCTATCTTTAAGATTAGGCTTAAAACTTTCCTTTTTGATCAAGCTTATAGTTAGGGCTGGATCAGATGACCCTGAACCACCCCTTAGTTATGCTGCTATAGGCCTAAGCTGCTGGGGGGGGGGGACCTCACCTTTCTCACATTTGATGATAGCAGGATCAGCTCCAGCTCTGAAACCCCACCGTCCCCTCTGTTCAAACCAGAAACACTCTTGTTGTGAGGCAGCAGCATTACAGCACTACTGCACCACCCCAGTGATTCATTCATAAAACACACACACACACACACACACACATAGCAGGAGCTGCTGTAACAGACTGCCACTCAGGATAGTGTCAGGAAAAAACAGCAAACAAACGGGGAATATGAAAATATAATTTGGCCAACACATACAAACTGATTAGGTCAAGCTTTACTAAGCTTATGAAACCTTAACTGTGTGTATCATCCCCAGCTGTGTAAAAATTAAGCAGACTGAAACAAAGTTAGTAACGTAGCTTTTTTTCCTACATCTCATTTCCGGCTGTCAGAATTGATTCCTCCAGAAAACCCAATTTCACCACAACATACTTTGACTGCCAATTATCTGCTTCATCACTCACTGAGCAGAAGCTCTCTGGAACAGGAAATTGATAGAGAATTGAAGGAAAATGGCTGTGTTTTTATTGACCACAGTCACACGAAAATATCCGTTTCCCATTTGTGAGGCTGTGACACTGTGTCCAAAGCAGATTAAGAGACATTAGAAGAGTGCATTTTGAATTTTGTTTTTGTACTTTACAGCCGGCATCTTCTACTCTCATTCTCTCAGATCTGATTGGACTGAATTAAATAAAATGATTTGAGCTAGCCAGTCTGCATTAATGAAAACTCCTCATTTGGCCACATCTAGCTTGTATAGCCCAGAGGGTGAAACCTGAAGGTTTAAAATGTGACATTTTGGCAGCTGTGTCAGTCTTAGTTTAGCAGTTTATTTTTATTTAGTTATTTATTTTAAAAATGACACACCAGCACACACGGAACAGACAAAGAACTGATGAGCACGCAGACAATATATGCACACTAGGTAATGAGACAATGGGAAACAGCTGGGAGGGAACCACAGGAAGCAAAACTAAGACATTCCACAATAAAACAGGAAGTGAAAACACAGACCAAGACTAAGACAAAAGAACCTTACACAGAGGGTAAACAGTAAACACACAAGCCCAACAAGAGACAAATATCCACAACCAAAGAATACACCAGGAATCCAAACCAGGAGCCAAACACGACACACAACATGAGACATTAAACAGAATATTAAAGATCAAAAAACACAAAGCGCTGAGCAACAGCCCAGGATCATGACAAAAAGGTTAGCCACAGACAAAGCATAAGGTTTTAAAGAAACAGAAGGATAATTAACTCATAACCTTGCAACTGCAAAATTAAAATACCCCCCCCTTTTTTTTTAAGTTTAAGCCATCCTCCAGAAGACTCTGATGCAAAAAAGTAGTTACAGTTGAAGAGCATGAAGAGTGTACTTGACTTGAAACACACCTCATGGGGTTCTGGTGGCCAGCATCCTGATTGCGGCATCTCCGTAGGAGCATTTTTCTTACATCGTACAGGTGAAGCTCTGCAATCATCCTGTAGCTGCACAAGGATCATAAGCATCCTTGATGGATAATGACAGCTATTCATCTTGGGCTGCTGTGATGCAGACAAGGTCACTTCCTTCAATAAGACACCCTCAGTAGGTGGTTAATTGGTCTCCAATCAGTTAGACAGCCTCCCCTTACTTTAAGTCAAGCTCAGTGATTTACCTTGATGTACCAGCCAGCAGTCAGCTAAAGGTAGAGAGGAATTTATCTCTGCTAGCAACTGCCTATGCGACCTAGCATCTGCAGCATATATTCTCCACAGCTGAAGGGATGTTTGCATATTTACATGCTTGGACGGAAGATCCAATTCCCCTGTCGTCAGTTTGCATTATACTAGATGAAAGTGCCTGCAGCTTTAAATACCCCATCTTTATTTCCTTAATGGCAAATATTTGACAGAGATTGACAACATTTGAAATATTCACTAAATCAAATATATGTTAAAGACAGAAACTGAACACAGGTGGCACATGAAGGGGTTTATCTATCTGCTAGTGCAGGTGATCACAAAATAACACCAGGGCTCTCAGCCGTGATATAGTCTGTCACAAATTATCTGTAGCACAATGTAAACTTCTCCAGGGAGCCCTCGTCCTTGACTGCCTATATCAGACGATTGTAATAAAGTGATATGTTTGACACCTCGTGTCATGGCTCCAGATTGCGGCACAGATGAAAAAAAAATTAAAAACTGTCATTCCTCTACTGGCCACTAAAGAAAGTGAATCAGTTCCCAGCAGCAGTGATTACTTACTTTACAAAATGTGATTGTAGGAGATACCCAATACAGAGTTTGGAAGGAGGCCCAAGCATGTTGGTGTTAGAGGGGCTCTCTCATCTTTATGCCACGTTCTCTTTCCATTTCTCTTTTCCATTTTAAAAACAGCCAACTTCATCTATCTATCATATATATATATATATATATATATATATATATATATATATATATATATATATTAAAATCCCAGCTCGCCCCCTATGGGCGGTGACCCCCAAACTGGGAGAGTGGCTCTAGCAGATCCCTGGAACAACATCCGAGATCTCTGTCCAGGAGAGCGCAATACTGGGAACAGCTGAGATACTGCGCAGAAAATTGTTTTAAGGAACACTGAGGATGTGCAGATACAGCCTTTTTGGACTTTTAGCAAAACAGAGTTTGTATCCTTTAATTAAATGGAAATAAATGATACAAAAAATTCTCGCATGTGAAATTAGGGTGAAACTCGTGAAAATAGATCATTCTGGTACAAGAGAAAAGCAACAATGTGACCTTGCAGTCTGAAGCCTTTTGACTCCAGCTGAGTTGCTGGCAGAGCGGTAATGGCTGTGTCAGATCAGACAAGTAACCAATGACAGAATTTACAAGAAATTATACATGGATCGCACAAACATACTCTTTAGATTTAAAAAATGGACATACAGTAATAGCAGTAGTCTGTTTATGGGGATTGTGGATGTTATGTTGTTCAGAAAAATGTTGTAACCAAATCGGATGTCAACAAAATATACTAAAAAAGAGATACATGTATTTGGTTCATTTATTGCAATAATGTAAACTCTGAGCTCCAGTGAAGCTTTGAAAATTTCAATATAATCCAAAAATGAGAAGCTGTGCCTTTTGAAAAATGTTGGCTGCAGCCAAACTTTCTCTTTAAAGACAAATCTTCAAAGAGAAAGTTTTACTGCTGCTGGATCAGTAGTTAGTACTTGCAGACAAACCCAAAAACTACAGGCAACTGTGGCAATCTGCTGGCAACCAAAGCAATCAATAGGAGGTTTTTGGTGCAGCACTTTCTTTGCAACTGATTTCATCCAATGACAGCCAGCAACCTCCAGGAGCCGCTGACAACCAGTGGGCAATGCACATTTTTTCCCAAGCGGCTGGTGGTTGTATCATGTCCAATATGATGGACAACTCTCGAGAAATGTGTGCATGGCATCATGTGAGAAACCACAATACATGAACACAGCATCAACATCTGTCTATTTAAAGTGCAGCGTTTACTATTATAGCGCAACCACTTTAGACTGGACTCTGTTTGCTGGACAGACGGTTCTGCTGCCTGAGTCTCTAATATTTATTCATGTCCCACTGCAGCTGCAGGCAGCATTGTTTCAGAAGGATGTGAACAGACTACGGGTCAAAGGCAAGTGTGATAGCCACGTACAAAAACCACACAACTGAAATAACAATTTGGTAATATTCATCCTTACTCTGCGCTTGCACAAATGCACACAGGTATAAGGTTTCATACTGTCCCACATCATTAATGTTACACTTGGGAAAACAGTGGATGCAGCCTGACCAAGGTTTTTGTAACTGTGTGTAATGAACTTGCAAATCAGAATTGGCCAAATATGTGTACACATACAAAGAATTGGGCTCCATATGTATTCATGTGTCATTCTGAGTGTAGACAGAACAACATGCTTAGGATAGATTCATATGTGCATGGGTGCAGAGTGCCCGTATATATATATATATATATATATATATATATATATATATAGTGCTTCCAAGGAACCACACTTTCTTGTAATTTTTGTCTTGAGAAATAATTTTCTGAAGCTCTTTAAAAGTTTTTAAAGCTTTTCTTTTGACATTGGACCATTTTTTCCTGTTACACTGCTTAAAACTGACCAAAGTGCACAAGAACTGGACTGAAAATCAGCAGCAACAGGTCTTATGGAGCGATGAAAAGTTTTGGTTCAAATCATCATCAGTGTGTATGGAGGAGGTCAGGAGACAGGTGCAACAGTATCTACAGCTACCTGTAAAACACAGCAGAGCCTCTGTCATAGCCAGAAGCCTGGAGAACTATTCCTGAGGACTATTTTAAGAAATTGCAAGAAAGCTGGCAAAGAGGGTTCAGGCTGTGCTGAAGAATAAATGTGGCGATGCTAAATACTGATTTTCAAGCTTAGAATTGTACCATATTTTATTGTGCACATTTTTCAATAACTCTTTGCACCTCTTCCCATTTTCCTAGCAAAATACAAAGAAATGATGGGTGTCTCAAGATTTTTGCACATCTGTTTACAGTGATAAATCACAGATCTGTCACCATCTGCATAAAGAGAAATTCACATTCAACAGAAATTCACACAACCTACTTACATTCAGTCTACCCAGAATCTCATAGATTTGAAACAGAAATCAGAAATTCCTTCACAAATAGCGACATAGTTGCTGCAGGATGATGATTTAAATGCAGATGGCATGGGCGCTCAGAAGCTTTGCTTTTATATAGTAATAGATCCAAATGTTCCCTACGTCAAACAGATGAATCACAGACGTGTTGCACTCACCTGCACAGACTGACTTAGATTTATTGCGACACATTGCCAATCTGTCTGTCTTCATAAATCAGATGGTAGTTATTGGCGAACCTTCATCAGCCTGCATCAGAGTGACTGTGGAGATGGTTTGTTTACCACCAACGGCCTTGCAATCAAACGTAACCTCAGCTACTTACAGTCTCCGAATTCAGTGCAATCAACTACAGACTTTTCCTTGTAACAAGGAGGCTGTAACTCTACAGGGACCGAGCCGCATTTAAGCTAACCTGCAGTTACTGGAGTCACAGTTTGTTGGGTAAAGTTATTTTGGTTCATTTCTTCCAACAGACTTTATGGCACTAAACGATGGTGCACACAGTTGCTTTGTACTGCTTCATTATTCATTTATTCAAGTTGCATTAATTATCTTTTCTCTGTGTGACGTGTCTGTCGGCCCACTCCTTCCTGCTTTGAACATCATATAATTTTATGTTTGTTTTTGTGTAAAATTAAAACCCAGTTTTTGAACAGCAGACCTGTTCCTGTGTGCCCTTTGAGTGCACAGTCTCTTACAGTAAGCCTAGAAAAATGGATAATTTTGAGTTGCTTTTCAAAGGTACAATAGTTCCCAAATTTAGCAGCCAATACTAAACGAGACTCACTGAGTGAACTACAAACTTGGTGAAGCAACGGTGGTGATGGAGGATTTCACGGCATGATGTAAACCAAGCGTACTGCTCTCGGCTCAAACTATTTTTGAAAAGGTCTGACAACTTTTTCTTCCAGTTGAATTCCCATCTACATATTAATGCAATGTTTTTGTAGAATTTTCCATTTGATATTTTAAAATATTTATGAATGACCCATGGGTTAATGTTTGTGAATTTTTAGCTAGGTTTTCTTGTTGAAAATGTTTAAAAAACCTTTAAATCTTTTTAAGAATCACTAAATGCTATCAAATGCTACATCAGAATTACACAAAGGTCCAATATATCAGCCTGTGATTCATGTTCTAATGCAAAACAGGCCGTTCATACAGCAGCAGACACAATTATCATTAATTTCCCGCTGACAGACACAGAAAAGCTGCTCACCTCTTTCCCTCCCTCAAAATAAAGTCATCCTCACAAGCTCGGTATGACGCACATCACAACTTCGTGCACTGACAAGCATTCTGTCGACTTCTCATTTGCTTCTACACTCCACAAATTATCCACCAGCTGACCTCTCTGAAAGGGAGGTCAGCCGGAGTGAGTGCTTAAATCAAAGGATGTGCACTGGAGCAGCTATCTTTTTAAACCAGACCCCTCCCTCAGGGGAGAACTACACTATGAAGAGGAAGTGGAAACACGAGGACAATGTTAATTAAAAGAATGCAGAGTTATAACTAAGAGATAAATATTCACAAAGCTTCATTATCTCGGGGTGTGTGGATGTCATCTTGCGATTCTTCTGCCCAAACTGGAACAAAGACCATTCACATTCAAAACCCCTTCAGGAGCATCTTTGACTTCTTGCTCATTTGTAGGCATCCTGAAGTCGTGCGGCACCAGTGGGTCAGCACGGTTGGCTATCCACTTTGATGCTGAACCTGCACTTGTTGTGACTGCAAAGTTGTTGGTCGTTTTTTCGTCCTGTTTATGTATGTATTCGTGAATAACCTGGTGGGCCTAAAGCAGCCTCTACTAAAGCAGGTATTTTGGGTATTCCTGCCAAAAATCCCTGCTGTGTTCTGAATCTCTCGGCAGATGGCACGGTATTATCACGTAACCCTGTGGCAGGCAGGTTGCGGACCCCAGTGCAGGACTCGAGAAACAGGGTTTAAACTCAAAATCCTCCACTGGATTGCTGTCAGCGGAACAAATTAGAAAACACAACTGAACTAGGAACAAAAACACAAACAGGAGAGCGCACAGCAGCAGGGGACCAATGATGAGGACACGACAAGGAGCAGGGGGGAACGCAGATGTACGCAGGGGGATAACGAAGGAAGTGGAAACAGCTGGGTGGGAACAACACAGGAAGCAAAACTAAACACAATGCACAAGGAACAGGGGGCAAGGAAAATAAAACAGAGAAAACAGGTAGACATGCAGACATGACAACACTGCAAGTAAAACTAAACACAGAGCACACAAGACAAAGGCCCTTTGGAGCCCACACCTATTCTAAAACAAATGTGGATTAGAAGTCCAAACTTAAATATGTATTTTACCTAATTTCATTTTGTATTGTACCTAAAAATCTTTAAGATCTGCTGCAAATATGTCAGGTACCTTCTTGGTTCTATTTCGATGCCTCAGTAAATCTACACATGTATATTTTGGGTACGGTTTTTTGGCCTAGGGTGGTGCATTTCTGCAGGGACAGATATGGACTTTTGCTATTTCTGAGAACGTGCTGGCTTTCTAATCACCCCAAAAACAATACCTTTCTTGCATGCATCTATTCCTTTGTGACACAGAACTTGAGCACAAATGTTAGAATTATGCAACGCTCAAGTTTTCATCATTCTATCTGCAACAAAATAAGAGCGTGCCACTTCTAGTAGAATTTATTGTCTAATTATAAAGTGGTTCTTTTAATACAAAAACCATCAGTGCTCTTGCACTGCTGGAGATAAACTGCATGCTTGGTTCATTAATTAATGTTAGGGTCATGAGAAAGAAAGCAGCCAGTATCAATTTCCCCGAAGAATAGAATCCAGACTTGCTAATTGCACAGAATAGACCTGCTAATATAATTTGCATGACTAATTACTGCCCATATGGGTTAACACTGATGAATGCATATTTAGTCAACGTGAAGCCTGGTGACAGTAGTTTGTCATTCAGAGCCCAGGCTTTTGTCAGTCATTGTGCAGCTGATTATAAGAGATGCAAAACTGAAGACAAGTGAGTTTATTTTAGTTGCAGTGCTTTGCCATATGTAGTAATTGCAGGGCTCAAAACATATTTTTTTTAAAGAGCATTCTTGTTGTCTACTACATGCTTATTTTCACTGAATGTATCGCATATTTTAAAATCTAATTATGTTACTTGTAATATATTCATGGGTACATTTTTTTTGTGTTTGTCTAATGTAAAGTCAGGAGATCATCTGTGGCACAGTGTGTGTGTGCAAGGCTTTTATCATGCTTGACTGTTGTTGTGTTGTTGTTAGTGTCTCACATTTTTATATTTTGCATTCCTGGTTTGTATTAAATCTCAGTTCTTTTTTTGAGTTTGTTGTACTTGTATAGTGCCATCAGTCTTTCTTCTCATGTTTATCCATCTGTCCCTTTGTTCTGCTTCATGTTGTCACAGTTTGCTTAGCCAGGTGCCAGCCAGGTTTCTCTGCTGACATGTTAGATTTCCAAACCTCACGAAGGATGAAAGTAACCGAGACCTAACAGCCGTAGACCCAGAATGAAAACAACCCAGGTTAGATGCAAGCACACAAAATATTTACAGGTTCAACACAGAAAAAAAACAACCATTCAGCGCAGAGACTCTCAGCTCAGTTAATCCCCACATTGCAGTTCATTCATCAGAAAAAGGAACAAAAGCAATATACTTCAGTTCCACAATGTCTCTCAGTTCATTTACCAAGGGAAAAGAAAAAAATCATCAAAACAAAAACTCCACTCCAAACAAGGAAGTGCAAACCTGTGCAACTGCTACCACAACAATCGGACACTCAGATCCACCGAGTTCAGCTAGCCGGAAGACCTACGCTACCAGGGCCTGTGTTATGGTTGTCCAAACCAGGGCTGTTTCCTTTAGCAAAACCTGGCAGTTCTTCACTGCTGGGTCTCACCACGAGGCTAAATTACCCACAGAGCGACAGAGCAAGGGGGTATAACACTGAGCACTGGTCCATAAGTAAAGTAGTATGGGAGCTGGGTTGAACACTGCCACGCCAAATTTGTGGCATCCGTTAAGGTAAGGTCACGGGAAAAACAGTCACAGGTGGCCATATTTTAAAGGACACCGATCCGGCTGTCACAGGAGCTGTGTCCAAATTCAGGGGCCGCATCCTTCGAAGGCCGCATTTGTAGGCCGAATTAAGTCACAGCGAGTCCAAATTTGAAGACTCCTCCAAATGCGGTCGACGAATGTGCCCTTCTTTTCTCAAATTTGGATAGGTCCGGTGCATCTGGTGTAAGGATGTGGCCTTACATCCTTACACTGGTGTCAGCTGGGATAGGCTGAACAGCCGAGAGGCAGGGTACACCTGTACAGGTCGCCAGTCTGTCACAGGGCCAACACAGAGAGACAGACAACCATTCACACTCACATTCACACCTATGGGCAATTTAGAATCACCAATTAACCTAACCCCAGTACCTGCATGTCTTTGGACTGTGGGAGGAAACCAGAGTACCCGGAGAAAACTCCACACAGAAAGACCCCGGCCTAGGACTCTTGACCTTTGGCTGGGAGGGCTCCATCTAGGGATATATATATATCTATATCTATATCTATCTATATATATATATATATATATATATATATATCATATATCTATATCTATATTTATATATATATATATATATATATATATATATATATATATATATATATATATATATATACACAAATAATTTTGTTGTTGTGTGTATGTATGTGCAAGAGAGTAAGTAGAGAGTGGAAATTTTGACAGCACCATTTGGTTGACTGGTGCCTTCTTTTTTTTTTTTCAGTGTCACAATATGTTAAAATTAACACCAATAAATAAGGAGACACATGAGGAGCCTATAGAGAACATATAAAGCTCATCTAAGTAAATATGCTTGGCATAATAATACATTCAGATCACTGTTCTGTTTGCAACTGCCGGACATGACAGGCTTAAAAAATAAAAAAAATTAAAAAAAAAAAAAAAAAGAGAGTGTGAATGTCTCTGCTTTGTCATGAAACACACTTAATAATGAGGGGAACCACAAAATTGCACCCCCGGGAGTGGGAGGCATGCTATACTGGCCCGGATCTAAGAAGACCCGAGGTCACACATCCCAATGGCAGCTGCTAGATGGAGCCCTCCCAGCCAAAGGTCAAGAGTCCTAGGAAACCAGAGGCAACAAGCAGCCCACCCCGCCAGAGGCCGGCCGCCTTGGCATGGCCCCAAGGCCCCAGGTACCCAAGAACCCCCCTTTACCGTGGAGCACCCCCAGACCACAACCCCCAAGGGAGTGGGCGAACAGCCACGTCAAAACATCCAGCCACGCACCTCGGAAATGACAGGTACCCACATCCTGGGGGAGGCAGCAAGTTTATTAGTTTTTGTGCTGTTGCAATAATAATGTACGTCTGTCACAGAATGCCACAGCACACTTGGACTTGCCTTGACTTGGACTTGCCACACCATTTGGGAACTGCGCTAACTCCCTCTGGAAGTAATAATGGATGACAGTCGCATGGATAGTTGGAGTTCTGCTGAAAAGGACTGCTCAAAGCAGATCATTACAAAAAAAAACCCTGAAGGAGTCGAACTACTGTAGTTCATTTCTCTGACTATGGCTTGTGTTCAAAATTTAAACTTAGTTCATTTTAATCAGTGTGAGGTGAACTGAGCTAGCTCATGGAAGGTTTGACACAGCTGCACATAAACAAACCAGCGTGAGCGGATGAACGTTCTGGTGCATTGGTTGTGCCAGATTTGTTAACCCCGAGTTTCTGCAACTAAAATGAAGGTTAGAAAGTTAGGATTGCACACAGAGCTACAAATAACACACTAATGGGAAATTAAGCCACGTAGAAATGAATGGGAACTCTTCTTTAATTTAGCTAAATGAAAAACACACTCAGAGGAAAAGAGTAATGGGTGCAAAGACTAATCATGAAGCCCTTTTGCAAACTGCGAAGCCATCAGCTGATCATTTACCCACTCACACTAAACAAGCTGTACTAGTTTTCATCCAAGCAATTTAGCTCTTAACCTGGCTTTGACTTCATCGTGGGGACCAAGTCACCACTGTGCATGTTTGTTCCCATGTGGGGCCACGCCTCAACACTAACTGCTCCAGATTATTGCATGGCCGTCACATGCTCGTGTCCTTTTCATTGTGTTCAACCATCTGTGTCCCCATTTGACTCGCTAGTTAGCTGTCTGTGTAAGTGGAAGCATCACTAAAACCTCATTACGTGACTGCAACTTTTCCATGTTTCTTATGTCATCCATGACACTCTGATTACAGTGTAAGTGTGCAGTCGGTTTTTTTTATCTGCACATTTGATCGCATTACAGTACACATTGCTAGGCTGCTGTCATAATGCAACATCATATGACTGATGAAGCAAATGGTTCATATGAAGGAGGAGGAGAGGCTGAAAAGTATTCATCGTGGAACTCACAGAAGAAGCACAGTTTTCACTACATTCATGCTAACGACAGTAAAACTATTTCACTCACACTCAAATTTATTTATAACACACGTTTAAAAAACAACTAATGTTGACCATGTTGAGCCTCTGAGTTGCCAAAAGTATTCACTCACACACCCAAATCATTGAACTCAGGTGCCACAGGTGTATAAGCCAAGCACCTAGGCATGCAGACTGCTTCTACAAACATCAGTGAAAGAATGGGTCGCTCTCAGGAGCTCAGTGGATTCCAGTGTGGTACTGTGACAGGATGATAACTGTGCAACAAGTGCAGTCCTGAAATTTCCTACTACTAAATATTCCACAGTCAGCTGTTAGCGGGATTATAACAAAGTGGAAGCGATTGGGAACGACAGCAACTCAGCCATGAAGTGCTAGGCCACGTAAAATCACAGAGTGGGGTCGGTGGATGCTGAGGGTCACAGTGCACAGAGGCCACCAACTTGCCGCAGAGTCAATCACTACAGACTGCAGACCTTCAGATTAGCTCAAGAACAGTGCGTAGAGAGCTTCAGGGAATGGGTTTCCATGGCCGATCAGCTGCATCCAAGCCTTACATCACCAAACACAACGGAAAGCGTTGGATGCAGTGACGTGAGGCACGCCGCCACTGGACTCTTGAGCTGTGGAGGGATGCATCACGCTTCTCCATCTGGCAATCCGATGGATGAGTCTGGGTTTGGCGGTTCCCAGGAGAATGGTAGTGTTACGGCAGACGAGCGAATGCTTTCGGCAATATAGTGCAGAACGTTCACATGTCCACGTTTCATCACACACCGTGAAATGCCAACATGCCATACAGCATAATGTGCTTGGCTATGATGTTAGCTGTGACCAATTACAGATGTTCAAAGTTCTTCATGTTCTGAAAATAGGAACAAAATGTATCAGCTGCAGAATACAAGTTCATGACTAACAAAATAAATTAACTGAGCACGGGTTGGTCTCATTACCAACATTTCTCCCCTAAATTATTATTAGTAAGGTAAAGTAATAGAACCAAAACCAAAAACAGGACTGCCAGTAACTCCCAACTTAACTTATACTAATAAACAAAAAGCTTCAAAGGCAGCAGAGGGTGACACCGGTGCTGATGGAGACGAGGGAGACGGAGAGAGGTACCTTCATGCTCCGCCTTCTCTGACTTTACATGCCTGCCAGTGAGCTTTCTGCAGCCAATCAGCAGTAGGACTAAACGAGAGAAGAAGCAGGTTAATGAGGATGACAGAAAGACAGCAGGGAGATGATCTGATAGATGTGCCGGTGCACTGAGGCTGCATGTAATACTGATGATCCATTAATCATCACAGCAGCACCTGGCTGCCACTTACCCTCTTAATTTCCATAGAGTGTACTTAGTTTTTCATACACTGCGGCTGCATTTTGGCTTAATTTTTGTTAAGTAAATGATGACACAGTAATAATATGGCATGTTTTGCAGTTTATCTGAGAATGTAGTTACCTCATTTTAAGATTTTTATTTTGTCCTGATACATAAAACCTGATACTAGGTGTACTCTTGTTTTATCACCACCGTTCCATGACAAACTAGAAAAATATGCTCACCCTAACACAGGGATCCTCACATCCAGGCCTCGACGGCCGGTGTCCTGCAGGTTTTAGATGTGTTCCTGATCCAACACACCTGAGTCAAATATAGAAGTCATTAGCAGGACTCTGGAGAACTTGACTGCATACTGAGGAGGAAATTCAGCTATTTGATTGAGGAGGCCTGGAGGCCTGGATGTGAGGATCCCTGCCATAACATTTATTTGTATATAAGCTAACGTAACAATATTTAATGGTGGGTAAAGCCAGAGACATTATAAGGATGGAGGTTTGACTTTTTATCCCACAATAAAAAGCTAATGTGGCCACAGCAGTCATCTGTAGCTAAACCTAGCCGTTTACGCTATCCCAGGTTGTAGCATGTACTGTCAAGCTAAACACAGACAGTGGTGCTAGCTGTGGGAATGCTAAGGCAGACATAAATGAGAGGCCTTTCATTCAGTGAAAAATGATTGGGAAAAGTGTGCTATGACTCCTGGTAGCCATTCATTTTTTTTAAATTATTATTATTTTTCATCAAATTTCATAAAATATTGCGCTTTTGCCCACCGTCAAAAGGAGTGGGAACTTGTTTCAAGGAGTGAAAAACAGAGTTCAATGATAGCTGTGTCACTGTTGAGGCTTTTCCACTGTTATTGTCGCTATGATAAATGTCACCGCGATATCCAAACACAGTAAATATGGTGACAGCTGCAGCTTCAAAATGCCAAAGAGTTTCATTTCTAAACAGACTGAAGAGATCCCGCTGGAGGGCGCATCCACAAGATAATCCAGAACATTTGTTTCTGGCAATAGAAACCATTCCCTTTAAGATTATAGCATTAGTGATTCTAATACTAAGTATTATAGCTGCTTATGGCACTTTAAAGCATTGACTTCACACATGACAGGAACAGTAGCGTCTCCTGGAGAGCATCACCACCCTTCTTCCTACCGGTGCCATTCATAACTCTGTAGTGGAAGCCTGGTTCCCCGTGGAGGTGGATGGGAATTATGCCCTACACCGTCCTGGACCTCGGATCCACCTGTCCATGTTGCCGATAACTTCTTTGAAGCAGGTTATCCACAGCTGGTTCTGTTAAGTCTTCTTTTGGCTGTGAGCTATGATTATAGGTTCAGATAACTGAATGTGCATAACGTGACCTGTTTCAAGATTCATTGACAAAAACAAAGCTTGAAAAAGTAAAATCTTACCTCATGTAAAATATAATTTCTTATTGACTTATTAAACAGCAACATGTTACCTCAAACCTTTCACATAAATATAAAACCCCGCCAAAGTAATTAGGAAATCATAAAACAAAGTTAAATTGTAACCAAAATCTAGAGTAGTACTGAAATCCATAAATATTACTGTGACTCATAAGGAAGCGACAACCTCAGTCTTGCTTTTCAGCTCCTGACTGACAAGATTTTTGTGGCTTCACAATAATCACAGAGGACGTTCTCCACATCAGTGGAGTTCAGTCTGTGGGCTTTACATCGAGTGATGATACTTCCTGTTACTCACTGACCTGAGGACTGTCTGCGTCTCTCAGACAGGATGACAGGTTCACTGGCACACTCAATCAACCCGCGCTGCAAGCATTGAAAAAAAAAGAAAAGGAGTCTATAGGTCCCACTGGTTTCTCACTGTTTTGTGTGAAAGGCCTGAAGAGGATTCATTGTTTCACTCTGAAAAAGCTCTTGGCCCAAAAATAATTGTCTGACATTTGCAGTACAGCTTCAGGCACATTTTAGCTAAAGGCACCGTTGCTCTTCCTCCACCGATTTTGAGGAACATATTTATCAGGCCTTCGATAGCCTACTGAGAATGAGACCTTTCTAGAGCCAGATGGCCCCATATACTCACCCCTGCCTCCTGCTTGTGCCACAGCAGGTGTCTGCGCTCATAACTTCAATAAGAAGATGAAGCAGACCTCTCCTTCTGATCCAGGGGAAACCACAGCAGTTCCCTCCGCTCCAAGTCCGATGTGACCAAATAGGAGCTGCGTTAACTCGGCAGCTTTCAGTACACCCGGCTGTCTCCTTTTACTCTCAGCTGTGCACAGGACGTCCTGGTCTCTGGGTCAAAGCAGCCACTTCCAGTGCTGTGGTGTTCTGTAAAAGTTTGTGCCTGATTTTGTTTGACAAACACCAACAAGCAAGGGAGTGAACATACATGTGCAATTTAATAAAAAAAATGGACTTGATGCCTCTAATGTTTAGTGATAATGCACTTGTCAAAGACACATATAATCAATGAATGAAGCAGTTATGCATGCTCTACCTGTCCAGGGGTGTACCTTGTGTGTCGCCCTGTGAGCTGGATCCACAATTAAGTTTCACAACTCCTGATGTCATTTTATTCAAAGTGAGAGATGAGAGGTGAGCATGCTGTGAACAGTGGACACATTAACTCCTCCTAATCTAGATGCTGCAAAAGTGTGGAGGAGGCATCAAAAGCACTTTCAGAAAAGCAGTTGGAGGTCCTTTTTTCATAACGATCTTCTGTGTTTTATGGTGTGGAAAAAAAATCTGGGAAACCCTCGAGGTCATTAACTTCATCACTGAAGTGCTGGGAAATCTGTGGATGGAAGTTTTGGAATACTGAACCAGCTGAAAACAGTGCATTCTGATTAAAGCATGTTGGTTAACACTGTAAATAATATGCTAGAGATCACCAATGTTACGATCACAGATTACTGATCAGTCACAGCTTTGGCGAGACATTTGAACTACAATCTTTTCTTAAACCTAAAAGCTCAGCTACTACGTTACAATAACCCGATAATGTTCAGAGATGCTTTACAAACACACTATTGGCCAGTTAGTAAACATTAATGATTACTGCAACTATCTAAGGTTTAATTAACTATACATTTATTATTAACCAACAATGGTAATGATGAAGTGATATCTATATTTTTGGTGCCCATCATGATACAGGAAACACCCAGATGTATCTATGCAGTGCAGTCTGTAACCAACGCTATAATGACATAGTTGTGCAGGTTTTAGTTTACCATTTTTAGACATGCAGCTGTAGCCACGTCTCTGAGTTTAAACTGTAAAGCCAAAGCTGTTTACTTTTTTTTCCTGAAGCTTTATTGGCATCTAATTACTGTGTCACTGATATTTAGTTATATTGAAAATAAATATTCTTTATTAATATGTCATTCTGTTCTCTGTAACTCTACTTACTCTTAGACAGATGGGGGAGCAGCACTGGGGAGTTAGGTGAGACTGTGGGCATTGACCAAAGGTTTTCATGGCCCACAGGGTCATCTGGGCGTACCCCCTTGTTACAGTTTGGTTTAGAGCCCCAAGGACGGCAAATTGAGCTCGATTAAACAGCACAATGAATGAGAGGGAGCAACAAGCTCCACTGAAAATCAAGATAACTGCATTCTTACCAATACCATCAGCTCAAGGGAGCTCTGGCGAATGTCTACTAGTGATGTGTCGTTCGAAAAAGAGCCGGCTCTAAGAGCCGATGCTTGGTAGTGAATCAGAAGAGCTGACTCCCGTTGAACGAGGGCCGGCTCCACAATTTCTCATTAGCTCTGCTCACAAACCTGAGGACAGAGGCAGAACTGATGGGCACATTATGCAGCCAATCACACAGGGGGACATGGGATTATACCATTATGTTAAAACAGAGGGGGAGATAGATGTTCCACTGTGTGTGGGTGTAGTCCAGGTACAGACAGCAAGACCGCGGGAGAAAGTGGTGCAAAAACACGTGAATATGGGTGATACTCGTTAAAGAAGCAGCATTTGGCTGCAATTTAAGTAAACTGGAAATAGCAGAGCAGAGTGCGGTCATTGCAAATTGAAAATTACAGTGAGAGCAGGTTCCACCACAAACCTGCACCGACATAAAAACTGTCCATCCCTTGGTGCAGTTGGAGGAGAGATGCCAAGCTAGGCCTCCGTCTACCGACCCTGGTGAGTCTGGTACCAAACCAGCAACAACTGTTGAGGCATCCACTGCCCTCCCCAAAACTGCAACTATAACCTGTCCTACTGCAACACAAGCAAAAATAATAATAAATATTCATAATAATCATAAAAAGACTGAAGGCAAAAGGGCTTCTCAGCACACAAACCATTAATTCTAAAATATGAGGCTACAAATGATAGCAAGTAAAGAGCCGACTGGGAGCCGAAGAGCCGGCTCTCTGAAAAGAGCCGAACGTCCCATCACTAAGTCTACGCAAATGCAGTGTTTGTGTTGCGATTGGATGTGCCAAGAGGCTGGGACCAGCCTGTGCACCAACAAGGGAAGGCTAAGTCTAAACCAAAGCCCGCCCCCACCTTTTGGACCAATAGGATTGTGAGTAGCAGTGAAATAACATGTTAGGTTAGAATTGGAGGAGGCACTCTTCTCAGCAAGGTTGGTTACAGCTAACTGCTTGCAGACTGTGATTTTCCGAACTGAGAGGATCCATGTACATGTGATTTTCCCGATTCTTCAATATATATAAATCTTTTGCATGAGGACTAAAATGTTTATGACTCATTGCTTCACAAGGAAAAAACACGGAATTTAACAATACCCTCAACTCAGACCCACTTAATAATCCTATTCTGAACTTTAGCTTATGTAAGTACAGCCTTACTCTTCTTCTGCAGTTTTTTTCCCCCTGCAACAAAAAAAGATTTCAATTCTATCCTCAAAAAGGGGGACTCATATTTAATGTTCAAAAGGCTGCAGCTCTGCAAATCGACCGGGTGGTCAACATCCAGAGTTTAGCATTTCAGCCCGTGAGTCATCACATCTCTAAAAGCAGCAGAATCCTCAGCCATTAAGTTCCCACCTGCACTTTTTAAAAAAATAAAAATAAAAATAACCCCACGTCATTGATGATGAATGGAAACAGAGATGGAGGATGTAAAAATAGGCTTGTCAAATTTGTTTCCATTTGCTGCCCCCTCACACGCTCGACACAGTGCTAGATGTTTGGCTATACTTCTTGCAAACTAAATGCTGGTACCACCTTCTCTATTCCAATGCGATGGTGGTGGCGTGCTAGACTTTTGGAACTCATGAGTCTCCCCCATCGCCCCACCCAAAGACAGTATAAAATATGTAAATAGTAACCAGTCGAAAAAATGAAGCCAGTGCAACTAAAATTTGCATTTCATCTGAAGGTGACAGATAGCAGTGGCTGTAGTTGGAAAAAGTCTTAAATAGAAGTCCTACAGAAGAAGGAAAATGACTTTTTGACGAGACACCTGTAAACGCTTCAAAATGGAAGATCATCTGTGGTGTGAAATTGCATGCTCATTGGCTAAGTTGTCGGCCACAAGTCATTTTATTAGTCTTTCACTTAAAAGTAACTAGCAGATAAGCGGGTCTGTGTTTAATACTTGCACAGTTTATGGATGCAGCTTTATAACCAAACTTTCTTGCATTAGCTCATAAATTTGCATTTCCGACTCAAACACTTCTAGACTGATAACGCTAACGTGGCAGCAGCCACAGTGAGGGTTCAAAGCCAGTGGGTGAGGTCACAGTGGCTCTTATATATGGTACACTCAGCAGACCACTGCTGGATGTCACCCAGCTGGACAAACTACTGAAATCTTGTCATCATGCCATGATGTGATCAGGATGGATATTATATTTATCAATGATAAACTATATTCAGGAAATGCCTCCATATGTAAGCATCCACCAAATCAAAGCTGCTGTGGTTACTGCTTGTGAATAATGGAGCAGCAGAAAGCAGCATTTTGAGTATAGTTAACTTTTCTCTATTTAATTTAATTTTTTTTAAAAACTATCAAATTACAACAGTCAAGCCAAACATGAGCCACTTTCTATATAATTTCTACTTAACATTCTGTTATGGTCCCTGCAGTGTTAACCTGCTGCTTTTTAAATAATCTTCTCCCTCTCTTTGACTCCCTCTGTGTGTATGCGGTGTCCTGCGGATTCCTGAAGATGCTGGTTTTCCACTGGTTCCACACCTGTTCAGTATCAATTAACCCCCTACCTGTACTACTTGAAGAGAGGCTCTTCCACCCTGTCAGTCACTGCAGTAGAATTATTCAGGGTCCACTTTGTTGTGTCTAGTTTCTGAGTTTCTAATATTGTATTTTCCTCTATCCTCGATTAGCTCTTTGTGTATTCGTCATACTGCCTGACTCCCCATTCTGTCCTCACCTCTTGTGAATGTAGCAGGGGACATTTAATGTCCTCCTGCTACATTCACAAGCCTTTCAGATCGTTTTGCAGATGAATTACCCCAGAGCACCACCTGTCTTCCTGCTGGGGGTGATGTAAAACAATGAGCTAGTTCTTGATGTAGCTTTGCTTTGTCTAAAAATGCTCCCCGAGTCTTCTGGCACTTGTCTAGACGTCTTCTGAATTATTTGTTACCATTTAAAGTCCAATGCAGGCGACAGTTTTCGCTGTTGGATCGAGAGTTCCACTGAAAACTGTTGACTATGACAGTTGTGGATCATCCTGAGTTACTGGGGAAAAGACTGATTTGGTGCAGAGCGTAAGTGTGCTGTGTTTAGGAGGCATTAAGCACCATAGGATTAAAATTTACAAGTAGAAACCCACTTCGAATGATCCAGACAGCAGGTGTTTTTATTTCTAGAGACGTTATCTGCAATACTGACAGTACTTTTCAAAATTATATGTTATGTTATTGAATCGCAATTATTGATTTATTTATGTATCACTATAATATTGCAGGTGGAGATTATTTTACTTTGCTACATACTCCTGGGTAGCACAGTGGGTAGCACTGTCACCTCGCAGCAAGAAAGTTCTGGGTCTGAGAACGTGCAGTCTGCATGTTCTCCCTGTGCCTGCCTGTGCTCTCTCCGGGCACTCCAGCTCTCTCCCACAGGGCTTGTTAATTGGTTCTAAAATGGCCTTTAAGAGGATAGGCTCCAGCAACCCTGAATTAGATAAGCAGTTGAGACAATGGAAGGGATGGATAGATATATGGGCTGGGTACCTTTATCTATAATAATATAGAATAAATTAATAGATTTATATTTTTGAATGTGCAAAATAACGTGTGCCTAAAGTCTTAAAATAAATGGTATGGAATACAGAGTGCAACATTTGCATCTAAAATATAGATTATATTTCAACAGGTTGAAATGAAACGTTCCTTCCTTTCCAGACCCGGATATTAAGTGTTATGCAGATATCTGCAGGCTATGCTGGAGGCCCTGAAACTAATTTGAGTATGTAGGGGTCTGCTCGGTTCAGAGTGACTTAAATTTCATCAGAGGCTGAATGCAAGATACCACGCAGATGTTCACGTGCCCACCAATTACTTGCGACCACAACATCCTTTCAATTTAATTCAGTTCAGTTTTATTTATATGGCACCAAATCACAACAATAACAGTCACCTCAAGGGGCTTTTTAATATAGGACAAAGGCATACTAGAGAGAAAAAAAGGCTCAGGGAGGGACGGCCATCTGCTGCGACCTGTTGGGCTGAGGGGAGAGAGACAGGACAAAAGACATGCTGTGGAAAAGAGCCAGAGATTAATAATAACTAATGATTATAATAACTAATGATTAAATGCAGCACATGGTTTAGTACTCTCTGGATGATACCACAAAACCAATTCCAAAGTTGGTAAAATGTAAATAAACTAGGATGTAATATTTTTTAATCTCTTAAACCCGTGAATATAGAAACCAATTTAAATATTTACACTGAAAAAATTTACCTTTTAAGAAAAATCATCAATCACTAATATCAGCTCATTTTCAATTTGATGGCAGCAACACATCTCAACAAAGCCGGGCCAGTTTCACCGCTGTGTAGCAACTCGTCTTCTTCTGGGAACTGAGGAGACCAGTTGGTGGACTTTTGGGAGAAGAACTTTGTCCCATTCTTGTCTATAGGATTCTAGCCTGCTTAGCTAGCTTCCCTGAAAAAGACATTGTCTGGATGGGAGCATTTGTTGCCTAAAAAACCTGCATATACCTTTCAGCACTGATAATGCCTTTCCACATAGCCAAGCTGCACCCCCACACCATCAAAGATTCAGGCTTTTGAACAGAGCACTGATAACAAGCAGGATTTCCCTCTCCTCTTTAGTCCAGAGGATGCAGCACCCAAAAATATATCAAATTCCGAGTTGTCTGACCACAGAACATTATTCCGCTTTGCCTCAGTCCATTATAAATGAGCTTTGGCCCAGAGGAGACACCGGCATTTCTGGATCATTTAAGCTTTAACCTGCATTTGTGAATGCTAAACCGTGTTCACGGATTTCCATGCCAGAATTATATAAAAATCATGGGCATCCAGTATTGATTTTCAGCCTTGTCACAGGGATTTCTCCAGATTCTTGGAGCCTTTTGATGAGGTTATGCACTGTAGATGATGAGATATTCAAAATCTTGGTGCAGGAACATTATTCTGAAATTGTTCTACAATTTGTGGACAGTTTTTTTGCAGATCGATGAGCCTCTGCCCATCTTCACTGATGAGAAACTCTCTAAGATGCTCTTTTTGTACCCAAACTGTTCCCAGTGAAGCTGACTGAAGTTTTCCTCCAGCTGTTTCTTTTTAGCAGTTTTTGAGACATCCTGTTACCATTAAACTCAAGATGAGTTCATATCTTTCTTTAAAAAAATTTTCTTTTTCTTTCTTTCTGATATGTTTTCTATGTTTTATTGTATCTAAAATACGAGATTATTAGATTTCACAGCGCATCCCAACTTTTTGGAATTAGTTCTTTATAATGCACCCTGCACACGTCTGCCTTTGAGTGAAGCATCGGCACAAGTCATCGTTGCAAGCGACTGGAATTTAATTTGGGTCACTTGTTGCAAGTTTCAGAGTTGGTAACATTATTATCAATCATAACTCCTCTTTACGTGCTCACTATAAGAACTCGTAATGGGAGACTGGTATTATTTATATATTTAAAAGTTAATATAGGTACATTTATCTGCCGTCAAATTGCATAAATATAGAATTCATTAATATTTAAAGTCAATCTAATTAACGTGGAAGGGGATAAATATGTTAACTTACCACAGTCTTCCTGCAACATTTTACAGTGGAGATGTTGCACCTGGGCTAACATTAAATGTGCATCCTCTAATGTCTGAAGAAATAATTACATTTTTTATGATCTACAGAATGAGGTCTATTGAGCCTCGGGGAAACAAGCAGTGACGGTGCATCACACAGCCAAGAAAACACATTTGTTCTCTTCTGTTCGCTTTGCTTTAATTAAGCACAGCAGCTTTTTTTGTTTTTCGGAGTTTCTGGAAAACCAGGCTGGTGTTGGTTTGAGAGAACAGCTTTTCCTTTTGAGTAAGTCAGTGATTTTTTGTTTCTACAGAACCTCTGAAGACGAACATTACAAAGTGTTTCCCAACATGAAAACACAACAAAAAGAAAAAGGTTAACCAATCGCACAGCTTTGGAGTATGTTAAATCTTACAAATACCTAGGCATCTGGCTGGATTCATCTCTGTCCTTTAACACACACATCAACAATCCTCAGACTAAAGTCAAAGCCAGATTAGGTTTCCTCTTCCGCGATAAAGCCTCCTTCACTCATGCTGCCGGGCACGCTCTTGTCAAGATGACAATACTCCCAATTCTGGACTATGGCGACATCATCTACAAAATGGCATCAAGCACTGCTCTCAGAAAACCGGACACTCTTCATCACTCAGCCATCCGCTTTGCCACCAATGCGCCTTTCCACACTCATCACTGTGACCTCTATAAACTGGTGGGCTGGCCCTCCCTTCATACCCGGCAGCTCCATCACTGGTTTCACTTCATCTATAAGACGATCCAGGGCAAGACACCACCTTATCTGTCATCTCTTCTTCATGTAGCCCATAATAAATATCACACAAGGTCAAGTGAATACATCAAGCTCACCATTCACAATCACCTCTACTGTTTTTAGCTGTAACTCCTTTCGCTTTAAAGCAGCAAATGACTGGAACACTTTACAAAGCTCCCTCAAACCTGCAACTTTAACACCTCTGAGTACTTTCAACCATAAAATTCAACAGATTATAGTTGACTGTTGCTCATGCTGATCACCCCAGATCACACTGATTTACACACCCACATACACTTTCTCCTATATATATTCATACATGCGTACAATCACACACACACATTAATGTCCCCTCTCTCCCTTTATGCTAACTCATCTATTCTTCTTCTCATTCCTGTTTTCACCCAGTTGTCATCATTTACATGCATGTTAATCTCCGATTTATCGCTTGATTGATTGCTTTTGGTATGTCTGTATATTTATATGTTTATGTGTATTCATGTGTAGTGGACCTGATTTGATTGGGGCCTCTTGACCAGGTCGTGTTTGTAAATGAGAACTAGTTCTCAAACATTTTTACCTGGTAAAATAAAGGTTTAAAAATAAAACAAACAAGTCTAAAATGAGTTTTTAGCTGTTAGTAACTGCTGCAAAAGCTCTGTCTCCTTTAGTTTTAGTTTTTCTTGAATGATGTAAAGCCAGTAGGCCCTGATCACAGTCACGGGTTTCTTCCTGTTAAAATGGAGTTTTTCCTTCCCACTGTTGCCAAGTGCTTTCTCATAGGGGACGTTTTGCCTGTTGGGTTTTCTCTGTAATTATTGTAGGGTCTTTACCTTATAATATAAAGCACCTTAAGGCGACTGTTTGCTGTGATTTGTTGTGATAACAAATAAAATTGAAACTGAAATTAAGGAATCCTGACTTTTGTCATTCACATACATACACAGACCAATGACTCATAGCTTCCCTCTCTAAGCCTTTAGCAAGAGCTTCTGTTGCCATCAAGGGAATGTCCTAGCCTAATTCCTTGAAGAAACAATTAGCATTTATTAGCAGTATGCTAGCATTTTATAGGCAAAACAGGTTTTCCTATAAGAATTTGGCTGCTTTGCTCCATCCACTCACTATTCATTGAAGACTATGTCATGAGTGCTGTGCTGCTGAATTGCAGCCTCACGCTACAATTGATTTAATATGCAGTGGAAAAAAATAATAACACTTGAGTTGACTGTTTAGTTTCTCCAGGAAGTACAATGCTTTAAAGACTGTTAGACAAAAGATACATTTTCATATCGTTTATTATGGCAGTAAATTATGGATGTATCTTCTGAAAAAAAGCTAGCTAACCAAACTCATATTAGCTGATAACTCTGACCTCTACAGTCTGTGCAAATAATGGTCATCTCTGGCTTAAAAAATACCAAATAAATAACAACCAAAACGCTAAACCCAAGGCCTCGAAACAGTCGATACTTGGATATAAGATACTAAATGCCAATAAACACTGAAATTCAGGGTGAAATGAGAACTGTGAGGCATCTCAATTCGCCTCTGCATTTGTGTTTATATATTTGCTTCAGCAGTGGTGTTTGTATATCAGAAACTACCTGCTCTAGGAGAACAAAAAGTACATCAATGAAACAACGGGCATCTGTGTCAGCAGCTGCACTAGCTGCATATTGATTTGTGCCTTTGGTAATCAGATTAAGTCCAACAGTGGGAAGAAGACGAAGAATTGAATTTGTGTATCAAGAGGATGGTCTGTCAAGAAGCTGACAAGGGAGAAAGCAGGCAAGGAGTTAGAGGGAAACTTAAACTGGAATGAACCACTGAAAAGGCCACTGTGATAGACAGGAGCACGATGGAGCGCATAGAAAACAGTAGATCGAGGTGCAAGATTTCAGTTTGATTTTTTTTTTTTTTACTTGGTAGGGACAATGCACATTAATAAACAATCTGTAAATGCACCAGAATTAGCCAAAAGTCTATTTTTCATCTGTTGTCCCATGACAAATCGCAATTTGTCTTGCTAAAAAACAAACAAAGGTTATACAATCAAGGTTAAAATGACAAAACTACACAAATTTAAAAAGAGAAAATACAAGCAATACAAACAATACTATATATACAGTGCCTTGCGAAAGTATTCGGCCCCCTTGAACTTTTCAACCTTTTGCCACATTTCAGGCTTCAAAAGATATAAAATTATAATTTTTTATAATATTATTCGGCCCCCTTGCGTTAATACTTTGTAGCGCCACCTTTTGC
>JAMQGT020014799.1:0-126574 GCA_024447675.2 Pterophyllum scalare | reverse complement strand
TCGTCTGGATGCCAAATTGGAGCAACGATGGAGAGACCAGAAGAAGGTAAGCGATGAAGGTTAAAGGATGATTTAGTGCAGTCCTAAATTCTTTTGACTATGATTAAGTACTGAACTATAATAACGCTAACTGTAAATTACAACTTTGAAAAAAACTAAAGTTAAAATGGTGTGTGTTACAATACAGATCAATGCAAGACAATTTAAAAGAGCAGGTAGGAGGTAGAGTGGAAAAGAAACAATAGCAGCAATGAACTGTGCAACTTAAGCAATGCCACAAGCAAACCTAAAAATCCCATGTGAGTAGCCCTCTCATCCACAGTCAGCTGGGATTGATTGAAGCCCCATGCAACCTCCTAAAGGATAAAGCAGATGACGCTTTGGATGGAAAAAAAAATCTGGGGATTAAATTGCTTTTTCAGATGCTTCATGAAGGTTTTTGTTTTTTATTTGAATTATAATAGCTGGTAGAGAAAACATAATGGAGGCGGTAATGATAAGCTGTCATCCATCTCTTTACATCACTTCTAGAATTGGTGTGTAACTGTTGTTGCTTAATTTGATGCAAAATTGTTTTCGAAGCTGTATTGATGATTTTTACCGCAGTATCATATCATTTAGGTCGCATTTGAAGCTGTGCAGTATAGACTTGGTGAGCAACCATTCGTGGCAGAGACAGCCATGCAAGGATAAATGTGCGAGAAGAAACCAAAGCAAGTTAGGGGATAAAATGATGATGATGAATGATTGGGGTTATGGCAAGATGTATGCAGCAGTGCTAGAGGACCAAGAGTAAAAGAAGGGAAAGAAAGGGAAAGGGAAGGAATATGGATTAGCAGAGGACTGTTAAGAAATAGGGAAGATAGTGAGACACCTGAAGTGAATGAGACATTAGGCCTGAAAGACTAAGCTGCTTGTGTATGTAGGGTACTTCATTAAACTGAAGGTGTAATCTAAAAGCTTACTTTTCCAGCTTAAATTTTTTTGCTGCATGTTATCCTTTACACCACAATTTTTAGTTATTTATCCTCCCCTGCCTATTTCCCTTCTCTGAGCACACTCGCACTTTTTTTTTTTTTTTTACATAAGGTAGTAATGATGAATGAATGCATTAATGTGAGAAGGCAGACTGAGCAAGCATTCTGCCTCTTCTTTCCAAAATATCTCTCTCTGCCCGCATCTCGCTCTAAAATAAGTTAACATGGGTGGAAATAGTCCTCTGTCACTGTGATTGATGTTCTTCTTTCTTGTACTGCACTGAGGGGATTTGTTATCCTCCATCGTGCCTTCGTGGCTGCTCAACTGAGTATATGCCTTACAAAGTGCTGCGGCTGCTATCTCAACAGCAGATGTCCTGGCGTTTGTAAGAGTTAGCCTTGGCTGTCTAAAGCTGTTTATCACAATAATTAGAAACGGAAGTTTAAAAAAAAAAGAAATGTGCATCTGTGTATTCCCCGTCAGTCTGTGTGGGTCTGTGTTTATGCTTGACTGCTAATTGGATATCATAGCAAAAAAAGCCAATGGCAAAATCTCATGCATTTTATTTAGAGTTTAAATCTCAGTCTTAACCAGATAAATGCCCTATTTTTTGACACATTTACATTTAAATGTCAAATTAAGGTCACTCACTACCCTGTTGAGGGAATCACTTGCTGATTTTAAATGACTCTGACCATGGTGAAAACATTGTGTGATGTGAAATGACTGTGGCCCAGCACCCCTCTGACATTTGTCTTTGACACGATACCCGTTTCCATTAGCGGCTTCAGAACTGTGCCTGAGTATGCAGGCTATAGATGCACCGGCTGCAATTTTCTTGGCCGATTCTGATTTTTCTCTAAGTGTGACCTCCGGCCTATACCAATTTTTGCCAACTCCAGTTTTCTTTCTATAAAAAATAACTGATGGCATATTTAAAAAAAAAATCTTCTAATGCAGCATTTTTTTTCGTAATAAAATAACTTATTAAACCTTACAATTTCCCCCAAACTGCATTGAGTTACAGTATCTTCTTTCCCTTAAACAACTTAAAAGTACACTGCTGCTTGAAAGAAGTCCAAATAATTCAGTGAAAATGAATTGCTGTATACCTGTCTTTACCTGGCATATTTTACCTTCCCAAACAAAAGCAGATGCAACAGATTTACATCACAGTCACTTACATTATTTTCCAGTATGTTCAGAAGTTCATCAGATAACAGGACATCCACCCTTTTCTCCTTTCCTATTGCCTCCATAATTTTACTCGTATATGCCTTGATCCTTTGCTCGTACTGAGTCTGCTGGCTTGTGGCTGGCTCTGAGCTCTGGGTAGCTTTAGCTTCAGCCTTTGTTAGCTTCTCTAAAAATGTCCGTGTTCAGCTGGGTGAGGGTGATTTAAGTGTCTGATTAGGTTTGTTGTTACAAACGTTTCTGTGTTGGTCCCCACGCAGTTTACTTTGGCCAACATTGTGACTCACAACAACATTTTAGGCTGTCAGTGTGTGACTGTTTACTTGCACTCCTGTGTGCATGCTTTGGATGCATAAAATGGACCAGCTGGTAGTCACACATTTGTGAGGCTGACCGGCTGATTCCAGTCCCGTGGCTGGTCAGTCGGTGCATATCTAGTCTTTGCGCTTCCAGTGAGGCTCTGTTTATTCAGTTCGGTTTCCTCGTTTGACTTTGTCTTTGATTGTAAGCAGAGTAGATGTTTCCTTGGAAGAAGAATAAATTAGCAGAACAGAGAAGCAGGTATGGACGGAGAAAAGCTCAAGAAGAAGAGGAGACAAATTAAAAACAAAGCAAGGCGGGATAGAAGTGTGTGCGTGTGTGTGTGTCAGAGGAACTCATGGACATTTGAGTAATGTAATTCTGAAGGATTTATCTGAAAGTCAGACCAGAATAGATTTTCTAGAGTCAAGCGTATTTGCAAGTGAGTGATATTTTGTATCAGAGTGAACAATGGCTTTAAGGTATTCTAGGAAATCTCTTTGCAAGTGCCAATTTCCTCAGTGAGTCCGTTCAGATAGAATAGTCAACCTCTAGGTTGACTTCATTTTCAAAGCAATCATGCACTGAAAGATCTTTTTTTTTTCCATCACAATTCTGAAACTTTATGTAAAACCAGGGCCAAGCCTTTTAGCCATTATAATAACTGAACTTTTTTTGTGTGTTTAAAAAGAAGCTGTTTTCATTTTTTTAAGCATCAAAAGAAGTATACTTAGGAATCAATGAAAGGTTTTTAAAAGGTGATAGTATCAATTCAAAGACACTGGCCTTATCCTGTTAACCTCCTGCACTGCATTCAATGCCTGACTGGTGTTAGTTTTAGTATCTTCCAGTGTCACTTTGTGTGCATCTGTGCTTCTTTGAAAATGCACATTTAGCATGTTTGTCTGCAAATGTCAAGCTGCTAATTTCCCTTCTCCCTATCTCTGCCCTCTTGAGAGTTAATAGACCTCTGACTGATGAAGTGTAGGCAGTGTGGAAGGATAAGTGAGAAGTGAGGAATTGGGGTAGGGGTAAAAGAAAAAGCTGCCAGAGGAAAGAGGAAGAGGAGGAAGCAAGTTGAAAGAATATGAAAACAAGCAGGAAAGACATGAGTATAAGTAAAGAGGAGAAAGTAGTCTGTAGGGCCATGAAAGAAGGATGAGGAAGAAGGTGAAATTAAGGGTAGAGTAGCGATGTTTGTCAGTGCCAACTTGTGTTGCCACCCATGGCTGGACAGCTGCAACCTTCTTCAGGGGCACAATGAATGAGAGAACCAGGTCACTCACACACACACACACACACACTCAGGCGTGCATGTATCTGTGCAAAATCCTGTTCTAACAGATGCTAAGGCAAGCATTTGCATACTTCTGTCGTTAGCCTATTAGTGATGACTGGAGCAGAGCATACCACTGGAGTGGTACCACATACTTAAGAACCACTTCTACTCTCCATGCTCTCAAGTGTATGCACCAAGGTCTTTCCAAGGATTTTACTTTGATACAGACTCACATTGCATAAAACATTTCAAAGAGTAGATTTTATTTACTACAACTGATCTCTGATGATGTTATATAATCATGTAGCATCAATTAGAACAGAAAAATATAGGGAAAATACCTTGATTTGGATTGGTGGTGCATGAATATACAAGTAAACAGATGCACCAATGTAAAGGTTAGTGAGTTATTGTACCTCTGTCTGTGTCTCAGTGGGTTTGCTGAGTCTTTATTCAGTCCCTGTGGGATGTTAACAGGAAAAATTAGCTTTTGAGCTTTTTGAGAATCCCCAAGCCTACGGCGAGCAGGCATTTACGCTGAACACACACAAGGGATTCTAACCAGAGTTCATTGATGTATGTCAGCGTGAAACAAATCAACAAAACAAAACCAAAAAAAATCAGCACATTCAGAGACACACACCATCTGGGAGTACCATAAGTCCACTGTATAAAGAGCTCAACTCTCTTGTGTGTGATCAGATTCCTGAGGGAGGCAATTGGCTGTGGCACACACAGTTTATGAGGCTTTACAGTTATTCCTTCTGTTGTTTTCATTCTGTGGCTTTCTACCTGTTCGTCTTCATTTTCAAATGAGTGCTGGAGCAAGTATGCAAAACTGTCTTGGTGGCAAGACTGTGTGCTGGTTTCGCTCTCCTCTCAGTTCAAGATTTTTATTCCCTTTTGGGAAAAAAAATTTGACTTATCCAGCACTAGTCTAACATTTTTCAATAAATTTTGCTCTAATGGTGTTCCCATGAGAGGAATTAATATTTATAAATGAAGGTAAATACTTACTAATAGAAAGAAATCAAAGTCCCTCCTTAGCAATCAAGATTAGAGCCCAGATGATATATCAGTTGATATTAGCTACTTGATGATATACTGTTATCGGTATGAGAGTGAAAAACGACTGATAATGAAAATGAAAAAAGGAAAGAAGAGACGAATAGTTTCTCCATAAGCGGGCACTCATGCAACTTCCCAGTGTTTTGAATACAACAAAGACAACTAGTTGATCCAAGCAGAGCGTAAGAGTAATCCGTAACTTCTTATGACAATAAAACAAGTTTTGTTTTTGAACCACATTATCATATTATCTTAGGGAAATCTGTTTATGCATTGTGTGTCTAAAAAATAATAATACTTAGCCAGTACATTGGCTTTTTAAATCACCAAATATCTGGATTGTTATCGGTCTAAAAAATCCTGTATTGATCGGGCTCTAGTTTAGATCACGAGCGAGTTGCCAGGTTTTGCAAAGAACTCTTCCTCTCCTGCTATTAACTTTGCATTTGTATAAATGCTAGTTTATAGGATCCAGTCCACAGTTATTCATTCTCTGTTGCCACTGTGTGATTTTTTTTTTCTTCTCATATTTATTTATTGGTTTTACTGTTGTGCCAGTATTTGAAATTCAGGCTCCTTCTGTCTCCATTTCTGCGTGGTTGCCAGCGTTTCGCTGATACACCCTATAACCAACACCACCACCAAGCCAGGGAATAGTATTGGTGCCATGTATTCTCACTCTTGCCATCTGCCACCCAAACTGTAATTAAATTTCACTTATCTTTTTATGAAGCAGAAGTTAATAGAGCAGGTTTATTCAATCAGGGGATTTTTCACGCCAGCTGGAGTCTCACTGGAGCTTGACTCGGCTGCACACACATCATTGTCCAGAGTTGTGTACGCAATTTTTTTTTTCCAAGTGAGGACATCAGTGAAATTATTTTATCAAATGTACTGAGTGTATGAAGTTAAAAACACCGCAGTATATGCATAAAGTGAAACAAAATATTTAAAGTTGCTATATTCAGCATTTTGTTTAATAATATTTTATGCAAATCTGAAAACGGTGTGTGTGCTAAAGCAGCTCACTCATACCAATGAACCTACAGAGAAGGAGCAGAATCCAAATCAGTTTTATTAATTTGCATTTGCAAGGAATTTGTCTTGGTGTTTGATGATTAAAAATGACAAACATAGAAAGAGAATGTAAAATCAAACACCATAAGTTATGAAACATGTACAGTGGTATGCAAAAGTTTGGGCACCTCTGATAATTTTTATGATTTTCCTTTATAAATCATTGGTTGTTCGGATTAGCAGTTTCAGTCAAATATATCATATAGCAGACAAACACAGTGATATTTGAGAAGTGAAATGAAGTTTATAGGATTTACAGAAAGCATGCAATAATTATTTAAACAAAATTAGGCAGGTGCACAAGTTTGGGCACCCCAACAGAAAAATTACATCAATATTTAGTAGATCCTCCTTTTGCAGAAATAACAGCCTCTAAATGCTTCCTGTAGCTTCCAATGAGAGTCTGGATTCTGGTTGAAGGTATTTTGGACCATTCCTTTTTACAAAACATCTCCAGTTCAACCAGGTTTGATGGAAAATCATGAAAATCGTGAAAATTATCAAGGGTGCCCAAACTTTTGCATACCACTGTATGTGAATAGGAAGAAAGATCTATGGAGTGCACAAATGTTCATAGTGTTGAGTATTAAAAATATGTGTTGTTTGTGGAGGGATAATGGGTTGGGAAAGTGAGACAAAGTTAATAAGGCTCTACATTAGTATCAATTGAATGGACAGCTCCCCTAATATTTAAAGATCTACAAATGCACTTAGCAGCTTAAGAGTCACATGTTTCCCAAAGGATTTTGGTGGACACCAAAAACTGACCTAAAAAATGCTAATACAGGATTTGGATTCCCAACATGACTCCAAAAAAAGAGCTTACTTTGCATCATAACTGCTGAATGTGTAGACAAGCAACAATTTAAGGAGAACTTTGCCACATGAACCCAAACTATGATGACATTTCACTGTTATGTTCACAACCTGTTTCCCTGGCCAACTGAAAATATTATTAAACATTTGTTGTGGGTTAAAATCAATAATTCATCTGGCTTAGTACAGGTTTTCTTTTTCTCTCACTTTGTTATTCAGATGCAGTCTTTCCCCATCATCATAAAATGACTCATATTCTGTAGCACTATGTGTGTATGTATATTGTGTGCAGGTGCATGTATTGGTTCTTTTAACTTTAATATTAGCACACTGTGACATAATTAGGAGGGGAAGAGTGAAATGAGTGCATTGTAGCACATATCTGAAAAGCTCTTGGAGGCTTTTAATCATTACCTCTACAGCTAAGAGATTTGAAAGTACAGACACAGGACACACTAATGCACTTGCATGCAAATGGAGAGACAGTAAACAACTGCCTTGAAAACTTCTTGGCAAAGTCCTCACATTTGGTCTTAAGCTCATTATGTATGTTGCATGGTCAAAGTTGTGGGCGCCATTTGCCAGCAAAAGCAGCTGGAGGTGTTCATGCTGTGTTAGTTAATCAGGATTACTGAGCAGAGCAACGTTTGGACATGACTGTGTCTAATCCACTGTGAAAAGTAACGTGTTGCTCATTTCTCGCTGGGGTGCACTAATTATGCAGTAGCTAGGTGGACATGCATGACAGGACTGTGGCCTCTATGTGAAGAATAGTTTAACAGTGCCACAATAAAAGTGTAGTAGTTAATTTACATAATATTTTTAACAGAGATTTTTGCATTAGGTCTCTAAGAAATGTGTCACAGTGGTTTTCTATGTGCATAAGTTACATTTGAAATGGGTTGTGCCACAAGTTGTTCCACTGGAGCATGTGGGGATAATTCATTGGGGATTTCAATGAATTACTTTTCAGATGCCATAACTTCCTTTTCAAAGAGTCTGAAATTCTAATGATATTAATCCTCAAAGTTATTAAAACCATGTGCAGAGCACTAGCTTAACTTTCCAAGAGCTTAACGTTATCCATTATACTCATATAGAAAAGTGTCATAATGCATATTACGTTTAATTAAATGAACTTTATCATAAACATTTGGACTTGAGGTGCATGTACAGTGTTTAACAATTTTTTTAGACCACCAGCCATAAAAAACAAGAAAAGACAATTATTTGAGAAAGCTGTTGAAACACAAAAAATTATATTGTAATTAATTTGTCAAATAGCAAACTGAATTCACTTTTTTTAAAACCTATATTTGAGCCGGTATTCTGGACTTATCTGAGAACTTAAAAATTAATTAAGCATAACATTTAATGACTAAAACAATAAATAGGAATGTTGTGTACGACTACCTTTTTGCATTTGTGCAACATTTCTAAAATTAGAAACATCCTGTCTCAGAGTGATGCTGAAAAGCTAATTCATGCATTTATTACTTTCATTCTGGACTATTGTAATTCATTATTATCAGACTGTCCTTAAAGCTCCCTGAAAAGCCTTCACTTGATCCAAAATGCTGCAGCTAGAGTACTGACAGGTACTAGAAAGAGAGAGCATATTTCTCCCATATTAACTTCTCTTCATTGGCTTCCTGTTAGATCCAGAATATAATTTAAAATCCTTCTCCTCACATACAATGTCTTGAATAATCAGGCCCCATCTTATCTTAAAGACCTCATAGTACTCTATCACCCCAATAGAGCACTTCGCTCTCAGACTGCTGGCTTACTTGTGGTTCCTAGGATATTTAAGAGTAGAATGGGAGGCACAGGTTTCAACTTTCAGGCCCCTCTTCTGTGGAACCAGCTCCCAGTTTGGTTTCGGGAGACAGGCACCCTCTCTATTTTTAAGATTAGGCTTAAAACTTTCCTTTTTGATAAAGCTTATAGTTAGGGCTGGAACAGGTGACCCTGAATCATCCTTTATTTATGCTGCTATAGACCTAGGCTGCTCGGGAGTTCCTATGATGCACTGGGTATTTCTTTTTCATTCACCTCTTTTTACTTTTAATCATTAGTTATTATTAATCTCTTCCACAGTGTGTATTTTGTCCTGTCTCTGTCTCTCCCCTCAGCCTCAACCAGTCACGGCAGATGACTGCCCCTCCTTGGGCCTGGTTCTGCTGGAGGTTTCTTCCTGTTAAAAGGGAGTTTATCCTTCCCACTGTCACCAAGTGCTTGTACATTTGGGATCATTTTGACTGTTGGGTTTTCTCTGTAATTACAATTTAAAGCACCTTGAGGTGACTGTTTTGTTTTGTGATTTGGCTCAATATAAATAAAATTTAATTGAATTGACACTGTTGCTGATTCGCCACTGTTCGTTCCTTGGACTACTTTTGATAGATACTGGCCACTGCAGATTGGGAAAACCCCACAAGAGCTGCAGTTTTGGAGATACTCTGGGCCAGTCATCTAACCATCACAATTTAGCCCGTGTCAAACTCGCTCACATCCTTATGCTTGTCCATTTTTCCTGCTTCTAACACATAAAATTCAAGGACAAAATATTCACTTGCTCCCTAATATATTCCACCCACTAACCGGTGCCATGATGAAGAGATAATCAGTGTTATTCATATTACCTGTCAGTGGCCATAATGTTATGCCTGATCAGTGTACATGTTGACTGGAAATTGATGTTAATAAATATGATGCAGAATGGTAAAAATGTTATATAATCCAGAAGTTACTCTTGTATATCATGCATTTAATGTGTCCCAAAGTGCCGTAAAAGTCATACACAACAAAAACATAATCCAGATGTTTTATCAATCAGCTGCTAAAAGCATTTCCTACTTTGAATATCAGCCACCACGTTGTAAGTATAAACTATCACATTTTTAATGCAACAACAGGAAGTGACATCATCTTGCTGGGAACTCTGGTTTTTTTATTCTTGAAGGCCTTTCATAGTGCCACTGGTGCTGAAAACTAATCTTTGACTATAGCTTTTTGAATACAAGTAGGGCTGCAACTATCGATTTTAGTAATAGAGTATTCTATTGATTACTCCATCAATTAATCAAGTAATTGGATAAGAAATAATTTTTCGTATTAACAATTCATCAGCATATTTTAACTTCCGTACTGCAGATGTTTCTCTGTGTGAAACAAAGTGCGGTGTGGTGGATGGAGCAGCTACAAAGTTCTCTTTTCTTCATGTTGCTGATCAGATGGTTGATGAAGGACCTCCAGCTGTTTCCCAGTAAAGGTTTTAAGGTGGTTACAGGAACAAGTGCTGCTGCTTTGGACGCTAGAAAAAGGTCTCCTTTTGCTCCACCTGAGCTCACCGTCTCAGTAAGGGCTCCGCCTCTTTGCACTATGCTGCGCCCATGCAGACAGACTGCACGTAAAACAGCTGCTCAATGGTGGCTCCAGAAATATTTTTCTGCAGCTGCTGCTGTGTTTTTGTTGAAATACTTGGGGCTGCATTCCTCCAATGCTGTAATGCTTTGTATTCACAAGCATCCTCCAAAATACGTGTCTACTGCAGGTCTATTTTTAGTCGCTAATCAGGGATTAAAGCATAAAAAACATTTTGACGGACCCCTTCGGTACTGACGGAGGTGGAGGAGGGGCTTCCGGCACCAAACGATTGCTAGTTATCGCTGGTTATAGCGATCACTCTGATGGCTACAGCTGAAGTAAAGAAAAAATAACAGCTGACATTCTCTGCACAACACACGCACACTCACAGCACAGAGCAGTGGGGGTGTGGGAAAACTTGTCAGCGATGATCCACTCGTGTTAAAGGGTTGTTTTTTCCAAATGATGGAACTAATGTGGATGAAATGCTCCGCTTACACGGAGACACCTGAGCTGCAGAGATAAAACAAAACATCGAAGCAACAAATTTGTGTCGAGGATTTTTAATAATTGAATTAAGTTACTCATGGAATCTTTGCAGCCCTGAAATTTGCATTAAATTTTCAGTTTGTGTATCAAAATACATGAAGGTTGGTATTTACCTTTCATGCTTGGATTTTTTTGTTGAATTGTAAGCCTGAAATTTTCATGTGATCTTTGATTTTCCTCTTCTCCTCGCTTTTATGCCGGTTGTCATTTTGATTTCTGTAGCCCACAAAATCAAGAGCAGGCACGACTGTAGCGAGATCAAACGAACACATTGTGAATAAAACTGCCCATGCTCTGTGGTAGATTACAAATTGCGGTGAAATGATACAGGCGCAAGCGGCGATAATAGCAGCGACCTAGCCCGGGCGGAGTCCGTGGGTGCGCTCCTGGGAGAAGGCAGAGGAGCGCAGTCTTTGTTGGATTTGAATCAGTACGCTTTGCATCCAATAAAAGCAAGGATGTTAACAAATAAACTAGACAATGTTCTGGCAATTTAGTGATATTTCCACAGTTGCGGTCTCGACTGGTCTTGAGATAAAATCCCGAGTCCTCAATCTTCGAGTCCATGACAAGATCGAGAGCATCAAAAAACATTCTTGAGACCGGTCTCAAGACCAAGATCGATCTCGAGTACTACAACACTAGTTTACATAGAGAGACAGAAGACAATGATCATGAATCTGACAGAGGACCCGACCTGCTTTTAAGTACCTTAAAAGCCATATCTAAGATTATTTGTTTTAAAGGGATAGTTTGGTTTCTTTGAAGCTGGGTAATATGAGATACATATCCATTGTTGGTGTGTTACCTACTATAAGTGGCAGTCAATAAACCCCCAGTCTGAAGAAGCAGATGTGAGTACTAGCATACAAGCTAAACAATGTACTGTGAACCGAGTCAGCAGCAAAGCATATATTAGTCACCTACAAAGAAGTGTACTTTAAAAACAAAAACAAATAAAAAGCTTTTTTATTGCTTTTCAAAGCTCTCAGACTTTGGCAAAAGCTATTATTGTTCCTTGCAAAACATAGGAAATGCTGGTTTTCAGTGTCTCTGTCTGTTAGTTAGTAATATTGGGTGACATGTTGCTTTGAATCTACAAATAATGTTAGTTCCTAAACTGGCTAAGAATACCTCATATATCCTCACTTTTCTTTTCTTTTTCTTTTTTTTTTGTGTCTGTCATGTCTGGCATTTTTTACAATCAGAATGATGATCTGAATGCATTGTTGTACCAAACATATTTGCTTTTACAAGAAGAGCTCCATAAGTTTTCTATAAAATATTCTTGTCAATGTTTGTTTTTTATTTTATTTATTCTTGTCAGATCTGACAGGCAGGAAGGAAGAGAAGAAGAGAGATAGAAAGAGAAGCCAAAAAAAGGGAGATAACAGAAAAACAAATACTAGAAGATAGATAGATGCACATACTTACACATTCACACACACACACACACACACACACACACACACACACATATATATATATATATATATATATATATATATATATATATATATATATATATATATGCCTATATATATATACACACATACATACAGTCTTGCTGTAGATTGTAGTAATGTGTGTGTTCCTCTGTCATGGAATGTACTCAATAATGAGGGCAAGAAGCCGCAACCACCCCCCTTGGGATCCAGAGGCAAGCAGGGAAAGACCCAGGGAACCTGGGTTATCCACGGCCCACCAGGAGCTCAGAAGACCCGAGGCCACACATCCTGATGGCAACCGTGCGCACACCCCAGAGGAGGAAGGAGGGAGACCCCCAGACTGAGCCCCCACGGTCAATGGGCAAGAGCCCAGAGAGCCAGAGGCAATGAGCAGCCCACCCCCCCCGGTAGGCCACCCCCCCCAGCATGAGCCGAGAACGCGGCCCCGAGGCCCCAGATGCCCGGGAACCGCCCGACACCCAGCAGAGCATCCACCATGCCAAAGAGGCCCAAACCCCAGGCTACGGCCGCCAAGGGAGCGGGCCAAAAGCCACGCCAAGACATCCGACCACGCACCCCAGGACCCACAGGCACACACATCCCAGGGGCAGCAGTGATGATCAAGGGGCAGCAGGGAGTGGTAGGGAGGGGTAACTCCCGCCCTCCACAACCATATCCCACAGGGGCCAAGGCTCAGCAAGCCACACATGCGCACGCACACATGCACACACACAGGTTTATACTAATACACACACACACACACACACATATATGTAAATGGCCACACCCCCAGGGCACCGCCATGATCAAGGCCAGCACCTACCACCCACACTGCAGACAAACACAAACACACACACACATACACACAAAAAGAAAGACTACAACAAACATCACACCCACACACAAACACAGTGGTTCCAAGTTCAGGACAAACTGGTCCCCCGTGGGAACCACTGCCCCCTCATCTGAGCGCCCCACCCCCCCAGAGGACATGCAGGCACCCCAGAATCCCGGAATGCTGGCCAGACATCCTGACACGGGCCAACCCACCCCACACGGCGGCGCACCGAGGTGGAGCAGACCCCCTCCAGCACAGAGTGCTTGTTCTAGATCCAACCATGGGCTGTCTAGTGATCTTGGTTTGATCCATTTTGAAACATATTGCAACCTACTGGCTAAGAAGTAGTGATAAAAATTTGGTAGCTGTAGACCACCACTGCATTTTGGCTTTTGTAAAGTTTTTAAACTTATTCGTCATGGTTTGTTTTTCCATAGAAATTTTGTCATGTTTGAGTCTAGTGTCTAAAACCAAGCAACAGAAGGTTTATTAGGGATCAATGAGAACAAATAGATGATTTTTGGCAAAACCATCATTTTAATGGTGGAAACTCTACCCATGAATGATATAGGTAAACTATTCCAATGTGTGAGATCATCCTCTATCATTTTTAATAGAGGAATGTGATTTAACCGAACCAAATATATCCTCACTTTAAAGAAACTGAACACTCTCTTTAACCCTCTGAAGTCTAAGTCATTGTCAGGTAAAGACATTAACCCTATGCTCTCTGAATATATTGGTTTATTTAATAAAAAAAAAAAAGTTTTCTCAAGTCTTGGAAATCAAGGGATAAAGGTTATAATTACTCTAACTGACATGAATCATTAATCTATTTCAAATTTTTCCCCAAAAGTTTAAAAATAACCAGCTTTTTGCTAGTCTCCAAAATACAGTGTTGGGCTTCTATAACAATATGTTCCTCTCCTCTTTCAGATCTTGGTTCATGTAGGCTTCCTAACTGAGGAGTCTGGAGATGTTTTCAGCCCCAAGGTGCTGAAAGGGGGGCCTCTTGGAGAGATGGTCCAGTGGGCTGACATCCTGACTGCACTCCATGTTCTGGGACACAACCTCAAGATCTCCATGTCTGTCAAGGAGCTTCAGGGGTGAGTTCTTTGTATGCAAGATCTACCACTTGCCAATTAAGCGAATCACCTGATGCATTGTGCTTTTGAAAATTTGGATTGAAAATCTGATCATTTGCACTTAACCCAAGCAAGGGTGCTAAGGTCCTGTCACTATATTGATCTCATATCGGCTCATTCCCCAGCTTGATGTCAATGGGACTACATTGGTGGGTTTTTTTGTTGTTGTTTGTTTGTTTGTTTGTTTTTGTTTTTTGTCATCCCATTTCAGCATGCATACTTATTTCTGATGAGTGATAAAGCTGTACTAGAGCCAACACACACACACACACACACACACACACACACACACACACACATACACAAGCGAATGGATGTAAATTTGTCATGAGTGGAAAGATCTCTCAAGCTTTTTCTGTTTAGTCTATGTAATCAGGTTCATGGTCAAGACTGAATAAATCACAGAGGTTGTCATCTTCCATGTTAATGAATGGCAAATGTTTGACAGAGGAATTATAAATAGGCATATTGTGAGAAAGCAGCTTAATCATATTCGGTGACATCTTTGTTCAGCCTTGATCGAGCCACTAAGTCTTTGTCTTTCTGCCACTGCTGATCAGTGCAATGACACAGGTACAGAGTACAGATCAATATAATGATGCCTACAGAGTCCCGGCTGTTCTCTGCATTTCACACTGTGCACTGCTTCGGACAACTCTCACAAATCATAGAAGAAGCATTGTATTGATGCACCACTTTTGGCAGACTTTCTGTAGACATATACCACTGCGGGGGCCAGGAGAGCGTGGGACAATTTAGGGGCGTTTTATACTTAAAAAAGTGACTTTTGAGATTGATGGCACAATCATTTTTACCGCATGCAGGTCGCTGGAGTTTCTTAAGACCCACATTTTCATATTTATCTGTCTGATATTCTGGGTTGTGATGTTTTAGGTGACTGCGCAGTACATATTAACATACCAGTTTGAACATTTTTTCTTTATTCATCTTTCTCAGTTACTCAGTTTCATTTGTAATTGATGTGTTGCTTTTCTCTCTCTCTCTCTCTCTCGGTCTCTCATGTTACCCTCAGACCTCTTAATGGCTTCATTGACCTTTGGTTCACCAAAATGTTTAGAAAGCCTTACAGCTACAGTAAGGCTTTTAATGCTTTTCACAGTGAACATTATACTAACATGTGATTAAGGATAATGTAACACTGTTTACTGGCTCCATTTAGTGAAACCAATAATGGCAAAATCAATTCCCAGAGGAGGATGCATTGTGAGGCAGAGTTTTGTGCTGCTTTGATGTGTGGTTACTCCACATTGAGCTTCCATGTTTCCTGCCACACAGTGAAGCTGCACACAAGTGCACAATTATTTGTGATTTAAAAAGCATAAGTATTGATTTTCTGTTTTGGGGCACTGTGAAATATACAAAAACATTTTTTTGTCAGTGAATGAATTAATAAAAGGATTTCCATCAGCACTACTGCATTTCTATGTTAGGACTGCAGTCTCAGGTACCTGCTTTGTGTACATTCACACCATGCCCCGTGAATGCAATTATCACAGTGTGTGTTGGTAAACAGGCAGGAAAGCAGGAGCTTGTTTTTTTTTTTATTTGATTACCTCGCACTGTAATTAACAGTTCACACAGAATAACTGTCAGATGCAAATCAGCTAACACATTCATAAACAATGCATTAATGTTGCTTTTTTTGTGTATTATGATTGTTTTTCATTAGTCTTTTAAGACGGATGTTGTGTTTTATGTTTTTTCGCAGATTTTGTTGATTCGTCGTGGTACCAGTTGTTTGGGGTAAATCATTTCTTCCAAATGTTGTGTAGGTTCATCATTTAACGCCATCGTTTTTAGATTTTATTCTCTGCTAGTTGGTATTTTGCATGTTTCCTGAAGCCCTCCGCTGTATTATTGCAGTTGTGTCTTTTTCTCACTTGTCTCATGCCCAGAATTGTCCATTTCTGTCAGCATACTGCTTTTCATATTTTTCCAAGAATGTGTAAATAGGCATAGAGTAATAGAGGATGTAGTCAGAGATACAGATATAAATGCAGGGAAAAAAAAAAGGTCTGCCAATCTGGATAGGCAAAACGACCAAGACAAATGGAAAACCAGGCAGACAGACAACAGTCGCCCTAAAGAGAAGGCTTGTTTGGATCTGAGTCCAAATACAGATTTGGAAACAGCTTTGCTTTCCTTTGGGCAACACTGACCAATGTTAAAATAACGCTGAACAAAACAGTGCCTGGGGTCCATCCATCTTGACTGTTTCTCATATCTGCATTATGGTGTGTGTGTGTCTGTGTGTGTGTGTGTGTGTGTGTGTGTGTGTGTGTGTGAGAGAGAGAGAGGGTACAGTGGGTACATTGCTCTCATGACTACATATGAAAGTTGTGATTGGCTTAGGAGGAAGCAGAGGGTAACTGTAATTGGCCACAGTGGGAATGATTAGGTGTAGTGTTTTCTTATTGTATCACACCCTGTTCTGTAGTTTCCAGTCTGCGCTGCAGTTAAGGGGCTAGACTTGCTAAGGCACTGGAGCTATAGACTAAAATGACTTCTTTTAATGAAACTCATGATACAATAAACTGATGATAGAGGAATTATTTATTTGAGGGTTTTTTTTTCTGTGACAAAGCTAAATTATATTTTGTGCAAGTAGATGAAGGACTGATGAAAAAATGTTCATGGGTAAATCTTTAGGGAAGAAAAGGACAAAAAGAGAGTGCAGCACAGTGCTGAAGTGGCATCTTTAGAGTCATATTTGGTATTCAAATATGCAGATATTTTTTGAAGGCTCTCTAATAAATGCCATCCCTTTGTTTGGAATCTTATATCACGCACAAAGCAGAAATTTCACACCATTTACCATGTTATGAGCCCACGCACTGCAGCACACATACCTGAGTTAATTCAGTGCAGATTTTTGCATTTCACCATTTCTGCTGAGTATGCACTACTCACAGTGTGGGATACTGAGGAGCTTGATGGAAATGAAGCTAAATGTGATGCCAGTTAGATTGGCAAGGTACCTGAGATGTATTAGTGTGAGAGGGAGAACAGACACGGCTCTCCTGCTCATTACCAACTAGAGAGTCTGGAACACCGAGAGCTGCTGCAATCGTGGAAAACGTAGATGGTCAGCACCTTTTGTGCCTTATCCTGCCACTACTGTTAAGTGACATAAAGAAGTTTTAATAATACCGGAAGATGAAAGAAAGTGGCACAGGCTAAAAACATTATGGCCTTTTGCAGTTCACTACCCGCAGGGCACACGATGTACAGCGAAGCACAGTGACGTAGCCTGGAAACACAAAAGTAAAAATGTGGCATTCTGAAACAGTTGACAGAGGTGAAATGTGGAAATCAAGTAATGCCGTTAAAGACTGTGCACATGTTAAATAAATTTTTATTAAAGTCCTTCTGAAAATGTGTCACAAGAATTTTCTTCCTTTTAGTGTTCACCTACCAAAGTGCCAAAAGCTAACTGAAGGGTGACTGTCCTCTGTCACTACTGCCTATTTTAACACTAACCACTACGTGATTATGTTTGAACCAAGTTACTTGGGTAATCGGAGACAACAATTTGAATTTTAGTTGCATTTTGTTTGTTTGTTTTTGTTTTTTAAATTTATTTCATAATTATTGTTTTAAACAATAATTCCACAAAAAATGTGATAGTATTGGGGTAACAGTGTTTTTTGCTTTGCTTTATGCTTTCCACTTAGATTTTGTCTTGCATGCTATATTTATTATTTTAAAAAATGGCAAAAGATACAGTAGTACTCCCTATGTCGCCTCCCTCAAACTCAACTATTAGTTAGTCAAGAATCATATCACATACTAAAACTGCAACATCTGGCTGGATAGCAGCCAAAGATCTTTATTAGATGCCATAACTTTTCTCTTCCCTTGCTTCCTGGTTTCTCTGCCTCTGTACCGTCTGCTCTCATGTATCAGTAAAACCGAAAAAGCCAAAAAAAAAAAGAAAAAGAAAAAAAAGAGGAAATTGTTAAAAATATCTTCAGTCACATCACAATGATTCACTCTGTTGTGCTATTGTGTGTCATGCATTTCCTTCACTGTGTTTTCCTCAAAATGAGGAAAACATGGAGTGTCAAGCTAAACAACAGCATCCAAACTGCAGGTAATTTCTCAGTTAGTGTGAGGATTCAAATCCAGCTGAAAAGAGACAGTAACATCGAATTAACATCGTCAACACAGAACTGTTGTGTGTATTGTAATGCTGATTTAGTGTCATGTTGAGGTCTCACTTTGTCATTTTTATCTGCACCTACATTCCTGCCACTAGCTGCGATTATTTAATACTGTTTTCAGGAATCAGCGCTGTTGTTACAAGGTAATGCTGCTGTGATAAGTGAGTCTTTTAAAGCTTCGCACAAACTGATGTTTCATACCAGGAGACTGGATAACAGTCAGTTTTACACCTCTAACAGGTAACTGTTCCTTTAAAGGCCCATCTGTTCACAAATCTTTTGTACTTTAGCTTTCATCCTTACTATAAAAGCATTTAAATTTTTATGTGTCTCTCCCTGTCATTATTGTCAGCCACATTTCTTTCTGTATTTAAGGAAGTTTTACTTCAGCTGTGGTATTTTTCTAACTTCACCCTGCCTTACCCTTTGTGCCATTTTATATTTTTTATATATATATATATATATATATATATATATATATATATATATATATATACGCTCTCTCTCTCTCTCTCTCTCTCACACACACACACAGTACCAGTCAGACGTTTTATATATAAAGTTTTATAATATTGCATGTGAAGACTTTGTTGTCACACCCCTTACACTGTTATATCATGGGTTGATTGTTCTTTTTTTTTATAATTCTTCAGGCTAATTGTTGTCTGGGATTTTCTTCACCTGTGTGAGAAGGGTCACATTTTACACGAAGAGAGAGACTCAAAATGCACTACCACAGTGGCTGCATGCTGTAAAAGAACTAATGCTAGTTTCCGTCATAAGCTCATTATTATAAGTCTACTGCTTTGGTCCAGAAATGGCTTACATAACCCAAGAGATTAATGCAAAAAGACCTATCCACTGATGTTACATAATGCCTTACAACACTGGATTGGTCTTCAGATTCTTTCTATTGCACACTTGTTTTTCTCAGCATATTTTGTCTGCCTTATATGTTGCACTTTTGTTTTACTTTCTTTTAAATCTCTTTCCCCCTTCTTTTTTCTGTCTTTGTCCAGTTGCTCTCATATATATGATCACTTGGCTGAAAGTGTCAGGTTTAAGACTGTAGTTAGAGGTATGGGTTTTTGAAAGTCAATAGTAATGTTGTTTACTGCCCAGCTCAGTATTTATTTTCCCAGAATTGCAGTACTGTGCAAAAGCCTTGAGCCAGTTCTTTCCAAGTCCTTATTTGGACACTGGTTGCTGTTTTACTCATTTCCAGTCCAGTCCTTGTACTTGACCATTTTCAGAGGATTTGTTTTTCCTTTTTTGTTAAGCTAATTAACACTGACCTAGGAATCATTCAAGCATAATTAAGGAACCTAACTCAAGAGATGAACCACTGTTGTGCCTACACATAACAGACAACTTAGCAAAGAGCCAGTTTTAAATTGTATACTTAGGCCCTTTGTTGTTATTAGTCTTGTTATTTGCTCCTATTTGTGTAGTTGGATCTATAAAAGACGCCAAAGACGGCACAGCTTGGCAGGTGGTATTTTTGTACCAACAAGGTGATTCCCAAAGAGCTATTATCAGAAAACTTGGCATTTCTTGGCATGATGTGCAGTGTGTCCATAAAAAAATTTGCGGGATTTCCTTCATTTGATCCATCTCCTGTTCACTGAAGCCTCAAAAATGGTCTCAGTGGACAGGTGGCTGTCAAGAAGCCATTGGGAAACAGGGTCAAAAGGCTGAAGTATGCCAAATCACACAAAACTGGACTTAAAATCGGTGGCAACAGGTCTTATAGAGTGGTCTAAATTTGAAATATTTGGTTCAAAAACTGGTTCCTTCCAGAACAATCTGGAAAACATCTGGTTGGCAAAGGTTTAATTTTTAAGCATGACAGTGATCCCCAAAACACTGCTAATGCAGCAAAAGCATACCTGGATAGAAAAACACACAATGCAATACAATCCATGGAATAACACCATGGATTGGCCTCCCTGGACCCTGGATCTCTACATTTTTTTAACCATCGTGGGATGATCTTGACAGAGAATGGAACAAAAGTTTTTGTTCAGAGCTGTTTGTTTTTTTTCTTGTTGTTGTTGTTTGTTGTTTGTATTTTTTTTGCCTTATAGAATTTTCATCCCTTTTTCTCTTTTCTTTTCCTCCTTCTACAACCCCCCCCCCCAAAAAAAAACACACACCCACACACACCACCCACTATCTCTCCGTGTCTCTCGCCTCTTTGTCACCCCCAGTCATATAACTCCTTCACCTTGCGCCATCATTAAAGTGAAGACTGGATTTAGTGACCTCAGTGCAACTCCTTTTATTCCACAGGCTGGCTATGAGCTGTTTTCCTGTGCCAAGCACATAAAAGCACATACATGCACAGATGTCTCTGAAATTCCACCCTTGTCTTTTTTCTTGCATGTCTCACAATTGGGTTATCACTTTCAGTTATTGCTTTCCTTAGACTGCTGATTCTCATTTTTTCAGAAGTTTAGTGCTTTTCTGGGTTTTTTCTGACTTTGTTTTGCAAGCCAGCAGCTATACAGGTTTTGAAGTAAACAACTTTTAAAGCAGCTGACTCGAAACATTATACAATTGGGTTTAAATGAGGAGAAGACACATTTCCTATTAAAAATATCCAAACTTTAGTTATGAGGGGATGGAGTGTCTGATCTTTTGATTCCAAAGAACCTGCTGAGGTTTGTGAAATTCCTAAAAAGACTTTAGAGTTTGCTTTTTTCCTTTAAGGGTAACTAGCACATTAACATTATTCATTTGTGGGACGTTAGTGTGTGTTTGTGCTTGGGGTATGTGAGACAGAGTGTCAGCTTGTCTCTTTGTTATAAACTGGAGCATACGAATGAGTGGTATGCTCACTCTGCACCATTTTGTACCCTTTAAGTGTCTGAGTTTGCAGAAAGACACCACGCTTTTCTCTCCCTCCTTCCTTCATCCCATGTGCCCCCCTCCCCCCATCTATTGTTTTGTGTCGTCTAACCCTTTTTTACTTTCTGTGTCTATTAGTCTAGCTCCCACTTTCAGTGTTTCTTTCTCTTTCTCACTATAGCTGCTCTCTTCAGGGCTTAAATCAATGAGCTTGTTAGCAACTTCCCAGATTTGTAGAGCATTTCATCACCCCTACTCTTACCTTCTAACCCCTTACAGACTTAAACACACACCGCAGTGGAACGCACACTTTGGTAATGACTTGCCAAAAACGTTTGTCTTGAATCTGGAGAGCTGAGGGAAAGAACAGTTGTGGCTCGTGGGTGACTTCTTTCATTTGCTGAGCTGCAAATGCAAACAGGACAAACTGCTGGCCAGCTTTTTTAGATGCTTCAGCAAAATCCATTTTACTTATATGATTATCTGTGTGCTGGTATAGTTATATTTGTAAAATTTGTTATTTTTATTTTTAGACTTTTAATATGGAAACAGTTTTTTCTTCTTCTTGCTGCTTCTTTTAGGGGTCATCTGCCTCTATCTCATGCTTTCCCTAGCACCCGCCTCTGACACATCAGCCCTCTGCAAGTCCTCCTTCACTGCATCCATGAGTCGTTTCTGTGGTCTTTCTCTTTTCCTCCTGCCTGGCAGCTCCATATTCCACCTCATTTGTTTCACTGTCTCTCCTCTGCACAAGTCCAAACCATCTCAGCCTTGCTTATCTAACTTTGTGTCTAAACCACTCAGCCTGAGCTGTCTCTCTCTGATATACTAATTTCTAATCTTGTCCATCCTGGACACTCCCAATGAAAGTCTTAGCATCCTCAATTGTGTCACCTCCGGCTCCACTTCCTGTGTTTTTGTCAGTGCCACCGTCTCCAAACTATACATCATAGCAGGTTTCACTACCAATCTTGTTAAGCTTCCCTTTCACTCTTGCTGCTCTCCTTCTGTCACTCCTGTCTGACACTCCTCTCCACCAATTCCACCCTGTCTGCACCATCTTTTTTACCTCTCTTGTGTAGCTGTCTGTTGCTTTCAATGGTTGGCCCCAGGTACCTTCACTACCTCTGCTCCTTGCACATTTACCTTTCCGCCTGTCTCCCTCTCATTCTCTCACATGTATTCTGTCTTGCTTCTACTGACTTTCATTCCCCTTCTCTCCAGAGTGTACCTCCACCTCTCCAGACTCTCCTACCTTCTCTCTACTCTCACTACAGATCACACCATCATCTGTAAACATACTAGTCCATGGAGACTCCTACATGACTTCATCTATCAACTTGTTCATCACAAGCAAACAAGAAAGGGCTCAGAGCCAATCCCTGATGCAATTCCACCTCCACCTTGAACCCACCTGTCATTTCTACCACGCGCCTCATCACTGTCTTGCTGTCCTCGTACATGTTTTGCACCAACCTCACACACTTCTCTGCCTTTCCTGATGTGCAGTACCACAGTTCCTCTCTTGGCACCCTATCATATGCTTTCTCAAGATCCACAAAGACACAGTGCAACTCCTTCTGACCTTCTCTGTACTTCTCCATCAACACTCTCAAAGCAAATATCACATCTGAGGTTCTCTTTCTTGGCTGGCATGCTGCTCACTGATCGCCCCTCTTCTAGCTTTGACAGCTCTAAATAGTTTTAAAACATGAAAAGTCTTATTATTATATTTGTACTGTTGCACTCAATGTGACCCCGTGTCCTATATTGAGATTCACAGCCAGCTAAACTCTCTCTTACATCACTTCCTCCAAGGAACAGGCACGTGTTGTAGTTGGACAGGATTTAATGTAAAAAAGTGTGAAACTGAAACAATACAAAATGCAGAAAAGGTAATCAGTATATAGATTATAATACATCCACTTAACTCAAATAAACATCTCCGCTGATCTTATAATGTGCATTAAAGTGTCCATTTCAAATTAGCGGTCACACTGCATGAGCCCGGATTGGACCCACTAGATTGCCACATACAGCATATCAAACATCTCAAACTTACTTCAATAATCATATGCATCAAATCTAACAATCACAGATAACCTTGAAACTTACTCATATTGCCACTCAAAGGGATAGAAAGGAACGGATGGCTTTGGGTTTGCAGAGATGCACCATGCTTTGCCTGCCTCATGAGACAACTACTGCTCATTCCTTCTATTCACTAATCGGCTCAACATAGTGAAATGTGCACAACTGCGCCCCTATAGGCCTGGAGAAAAGAACAACTTAAAAACAGTTCCACTACAATATTAATAGTAATAATTTTAAATAAATATTGTGATTTGAGGCTAGATAGCATCTAAGTTGCTTTCACATATAATAAATACATAAATGTTGAATTCTTCTCTCAAGCTATCAGTGAATTTTTTTTTTTGTTGAGTCGAAATGTGTTTCATTGGACGTATATAGGCAAAAGAGCAATAAGACAAAGGTAGAGTGATACCTTTTGCAGTGTGGCGTATAATGGCAGTTTCCATCTTGGTGTATGAAACATCCCAGTTGTCTGACACAAGCAAAGGCCAAAGGAGGCCAGACTCTGTTGGTTGCAGAGCAAAAACAGCTAGCTCTGGTTTAATAAAGGGAAGAAAATGAAAAGCATGATAGACAAGTACAGCACGAGATGTGTGTGTGTGTATATGTGTGTGCATGCATGCATGTGTGTGTAAATCTGTTTATACAGCCACTTTATGAGAATATCTCCCTTTTACAATGAGCAGGTCCCCCTGAAGCAAATTAATACATTTTTAGGTGAATAAATATTTAATGGTTAAGTTTAGCTTAAGGCTAGGGTTAGAAAGCAGCAGTTAATTTCGATTAAGTCTCCAGAAACTGAATGATGGTCAGTGTAATACTGTTGTTTGACTACCTCAGTGACCTACCCTCAGTGATGGGCGATCATCCCCCTTACCCCCAAACACTGCTTCCTATACAGTAACGTGTCACTAGGATAAAGGAGGTCCTCAAAGTATTCCTTCCACCGCCTGACTACATCCTCTGTTGAAGTGCCCCACCCACACAATACACCATGTGAGTAGAGCACCGCTTTCCCCTCCTGAGTCTCCTGACAGTTTGCTAGAATCACTTCAAGGCTGTCCAAAGGTCTTTTTCCATGGCCTCACCAAATTCCTCTCACACCCAAGTTTTTGCTTCAACCACCACCTGAGCTGTGTTCCACTTGGTACCCGTCGGCTACATCCAAAGTTCCCAATAGGACTTCTTCTTCAGCTTCATGGCTTCCTTCACCTCCGGTGTCCACCATCTAGTTCAAGAATTACCACCAAGACAGGCACCAACCACCTTGCAGCCACAGCTCTGTGCGGCGGCCTCAACGGTGGAGGTGTGAAACATTGTCCATTCAGACTCAATGTCCTCAACCTCCCTAGGAGTGCTATCGAAGTTCTGCCATAGGTGGGAGTTGAAGATCTGTCACACTGGGGCCTCTGCCAGGCATTCCCAGCACACCCTTACTATACGTTTAGGTGCGCCAGCTCTGTCCAGCATCCTGCCCTGCCACCTGATCCAACTCGTCACCAGATGGTGATCAGTTGACAGCTCAGCTCCTGTTTTCACTCAAGTGTCCAGAACATATGGCCACAGATTTGATGATATGATTACAAAACTGATCATCGACGTGCAACCTTGGGTGTTCTGGTGTCACATGCATTTATGGACATCCTTATGTTCGAACATGATGTTTGTTACGGATAAAATGTGGTTTGCACAGAGGTCCAGTAACAAAGCACCACTTTGGTTCAGGCCATTTCTCCTAATCACGCCCCTCCAGGTCTCATTTTCATCACCCACCTGAGCATTGAAGTTTCCCAGTAGGACAACTGAGTCGCCAGATGGAACACCTTCAAACCCTCAAAATGACAGTCAGGACCCATTTCCTGGCCCAAAGGCACATGATTATTAAACAACTGAGTTAGAGCACAACAGGTGGAGTAACTTAGTGGACAATCTGGCACAATGTTATAGATAGTGTAGGGTGTTGCTGAAATAAACTAAATCCATTCTTGGCTTAAAAAAAAGTAATGAACCCTGCCTTGAAAGATTATGAACCACATAATGGGTTTTAATTGGCTCTTAGTGCGATGGTGCATGACCACTACTGATAAATGAGTATGAAGCACCTGCAGTGCCAGCACACAGTCATCAATTTTTATGTTGCGACAGTATGCAGTCATGCATTTAAAGAAAATATCAATAGTTGCGTCATCAGTTACCGGTATCATAAAAAGGAGAATATCACTTACAGTGTATCATGTTCTAATTGTTACATTTTCCACAACGTGCAGTTTTCAGTGATTTGGTGTATGTACAACAGCTTTTTCTGTATTCAAGGTCAATGTCAACTCTTTACTCTTCATCAGGCCATTCATATATTTAATATTATCTTAAAACCCTAAAATTAGTTAAATGACATTGAAACCAGAGACACCAATTTATCACATCTGTGCCAAAATGGGTCAAAAACCTCTTATTATTCACATTTTATTTTAACAAGCTTCACACCGCTTCTAAGTTATATTAGAGCCCTTGATTTCTCTACTTTTGTCGAAAAGAGTGAGAAGAGTTAAGCATAATTACATTTGGTGCCTACATATTCTACTTGGTGAGGTGTCCTTGGAGTTGTTAAGAGCTGACATGAGACCCTAAAACATTTTACTCAATGATGCTGTCAGTATCTCCTCTTCCTAATGGCTTTAAAAGGAATGGGCTGTCAAAGTTTGGCTCAAACTGATGTCAGTACACCTGATATTTCTGTGCCCTCTGCAAAAGAAAATTGGGCCATTTTAAGGCAGCCAGCCTTGAAATTAGGCTGCACGAGGAATGGTGTTGATTTCGCTAAATCTAAATAGATGGCAGTCTATTCTCTCACCTTTACTTCAGTCATTGATTTCCCACTTTGTCTCACTTTAGCCCTTTTCTCTTACTCTAGTTTTTGCAGCAAATTCTGTGTAATAACTGAACACAAGGGCAGAAAGTCAGCTATAAAACACACTGGCAGTTTCCTTTGTGTTTGCTGACAGCATCAGCAGACAAACGCTGCTTCAACAGCTTCTTTTCAGCTCCAAACTGACAATGTGTTTTTGCCCAAGTTGTCTGATGGAGAAATGTGAGTCCATAATATCTCTGTTCTGCAGGAACCACATTCGAGCTCCTTTTTTCCCCAGGATGTTTTATTCTATTGTTAAAATTGTGAAAATGGTAGATTGGAATCAGCTTGTAACCTAGGCAGCTCTAAACATTAACATTTTCTTTAGCTCTAATTCAGAAACATTTTCTCTCACCCAACATTTCACCCCATAGAATGAAATGAGATTAGATTAAATAGAGAGAAAATTTCCGTAGGACTTGCTGTGGACATTCATACAGAGACAGCTAATTATCTATTCAGCTCTATTGTATTGTGCACTGATTCTGAAAAGAGATGCAAGCTTACTTTAAAAAATGCTGACTTGGATGCTAGTGTAGCTCACCAGGTTGAGCAAGCAACCTGTATGCTGCAAGGCTATTGCAGAGGCCGGGTCTGATTCCGCTCCAGGCCATTCGCTGCATGTTTTCCCCCGCGCCTTTCCTGTTCATGTCATATTCTAATAAAAGCTAAAAAGCCTAAAAATGTTGTTTTAATTCCCACAAAGAGACACTGGTAAGCTACACTTCCCTCCAAATATATTGGAACAGTGAGGCCAATCCCTTTCTGTTTGCTGTAGACTGATGACACAAAAAAAAAATCAATATGAGACAAAAGATCAACATCTCAGCTTTTATTTTCAGGTATTTACACCTGGATCTGATACTTATTTCAGAAGATAGCACCTTTCACCTGAACCCACCCATTTTTCTTGTAAGCAAAATTATTGGAACAGATAAACTTAAAATAGATTAAAGTGAATAAAAGAATATTTAGTTGTAAATTCTTTCCTTTCAATAACTGCATCAAATCTGTGACCCACAGGCATCACTGAACTTTTACATTCCTCTTTTGTGATGCTTTTCAAGGCTTTTACCGCAGCCTCTTTCAGTTGCTGTTTGTTTTGGGGGGTTGCTCTCTTTAGTCTCCTCTTTAGACGGTAAAGTGCTCCATAAGGTTTAAGTCTGGAGATTGACTAGGCCAGTCTAATACCCTTCCACTTCCTGCCCCTGGTGAACTCCTGTGTAGTTTTGGCAGTGTGTTTTGGGCCATTATCTTGCTGCATGATGAAGAATATCCCAATCAATTTGGTTGTATCTTTCTTTGACAAAATGTTTCTGTGGACTTCTGAGATCATTGTTCTGCTCATCAGACCATAAAACTTTGTCCCAGAATTTCTGAGGCTTGTCTCTGTACACCCTGGCCTTCCTATTCTTCTTGCTAATTAGTGGTTTGCGTCTTCTGGTGCAGCCTCTGCACTTCTGTTCATGAAGTCTTCTGTACTCTGATTGATTTCTATCTTCTCTCAGCTTCACATTTGCTTGTTTTTCACCCATAGACAGCTCTCTGGTTTTCATGTTGGTTACTGCTTTAACTACAGTGGGTACGGAAAGTATTCAGACCCCTTTAAATTTTTCAGTCTTTGTTACATTGCAGCCATTTTCTAAAATCAGAAAAGTTCATTTGATTTCTCATTAATGTACACTCAGCACCCCATCTTGACAGAAAGAAGCAGAAATGTAGAATTTTTTTGAAAATTTATTAAAAAAGAAAAACTGAACTATCACATGGTCATAAGTATTCAGGCCCTTTGCTGTGACACTCATATTTAACTCCCATGCTGTCCATTTCTTCTGATCCTCCTTGAGATGGTTCTACTCCTTCATTGGAGTCCAGCTGTGTTTAATTAAACTGATTGGACTTGATTAGGAAAGGCACACACCTGTCTATATAAGACCTCACAGCTCACAGTGCTGTCAGAACAAATGAGAATCATGAGGTCGAAGGAACTGCCCAAGGAGCTCAGAGTCAGAATTGAGGCAAGGCACAGATCTGGCCAAGGTTACAAAAGAATTTCTGCAGCAATCAAGGGTCCTAAGAGCACAGTGGCCTCCATAATTCTTAAATGGAAGAAGTTTGGGACGACCAGAACTCTTCCTAGCCCTGGCCGTCCAGCCAAACTGAGCAATCATGGGAGAAGAGCCTTGGTGAGAGAGGTAAAGAAGAACCCAAAGATCACTGTGGCTGAGCTCCAGAGATGCAGTAGGGAGGTGGGAGAAAGTTCCACAAAGTCAACTATCACTGCAGCCCTCCATCAGTCAGGGCTTTATGGCAGAGTGGCCCAACGGAAGCCTCTCCTCAGTGCAAGACATATGAAAGCCCGCATAGTTTGCCAAAAAACACATCAAGGACTCCCAGACTATGAGAAATAAGATTCTCTGGTCTGATGAGACGAAGATTGAACTTTTTGGCATTAATTCTAAGCGGTATGTGTGGAGAAAACCAGGCACTGCTCATCACCTGCCCAATACAATCCTAACAATGAAACATGGTGGTGGCAGCATCATGCTATGGGGGTGTTTTTCAGCTGCAGGGACAGGACGACTGGTTGCAATTGAAGGAAAGTGTTTGCTGCTGCTAAGTACTGGCCCACTACAAGTAAGGTGTCTAAGTTATTAATGTTACATGACAAATTTTAGCTAACTCTTTGCTCAACCATGGTCTGCATGCATTTAAGATGCATTGTCTTATACCTGTGAAGCATGCCATAATGGAGGGAAAAAATCTGGGAGAAATATTACAAAGTAGAGCCTCACAGCCGGTGTTTCATGCACTGACATAAAGCTAATGTTGGGATATTAGATGTAATCAGTGACAAGAATTTTAGCATGCAAAATACAGCCAAGCTAAATGGAATGTAATCAAGTAAGCAGGCAATTGATCATAAACCATATTACTAGAAAATTCCAACTTTGACCTGAAAGCAGTGGTGGATGAAATGTTGTAAACATTTAATATTTGTTGCACATATGATGAAAGTCTTTGAAAATATATAAACATTTTTGTGTCCCATAATGGTGCGAGAGGAAAAGTAATGGGATATGTGAAGTCAGCAGGAATGAATGTGTGTGTATAGCATTACATGCCACTGTTGCTGAGATATTTCTGTTGGGACTATAATTGTGACAGCACCCCTTAGAATTGTAGTGAGACTGCAAACTACCCTTTTAAGGCTAGAGAATAACTGTTATATCAAAAATAGATGTCACAATAAAGCAGACAATACTCTCTGTTGTCTTTTGTTTAGCCTTGTACCTACAGAGGAGTATCTCTTCTTGCGAAACTACCATTGAGTGCTTCATCATTGTTGTTTCTAATGCTGTGCTACTGCTTCTTGTGAATTAACACTTATCACGAGGTACTGAATAAAAGAACTGTCGCTGGGAAACTGAAACCTTTTGTCTCTAGCTACAATATGGGTTACAAAGTCTAATTTCAGGTGTGAGCTGGAACTGAATTCGGGCAGTTGAGTGCAGCTTAAGAAGGTCGATGATCTACGGCACACTTCAATAAAAATTAGTTCTCAGCTGGTGCTCTGCCCTGTCAGCGGGATCATACTAATCAGTTCACTTATACGCTGTGTGGGTATGATAGGACGGGCAATGGCACTTGAATCCACACATCCACTTGACTCCGGATGATTTGCGAGTGGGAGTGTTTGTCCCTACATATTCATCCATATGCGTGTGTTCACTTCACACTTGAGCGAGAGGCATCTGCCTGCTGCATCACTTGACTGGCACTTTGCTTCTGTTTTATTCCTTCCAGAGTGCCTGTGGCAGGTTGCAAAGTGGATTTATCTGATCTGCACCATGTGTGAGAGTATAATGATATGTACACCTGCCAAAGCATCTATTTACACACCCACCACCCATATGCATTTTCATACAGTGGCATGTGTGCATGTGTGTTGTTTCGTCCCACACGTGTCTATGGGTGCATTTTCAGTTCCCTCGACTTCCTCCTCCGTCACAACCAATGCCGACTCTTACTCTTCTTGATTTAGTGGGATTAGATCAAAACTTGCTGACAAATGAAAAAGAGGAGGCAAAGCATGAGCAGACTTTATTAGCAAAGGGTGCGTATGCAATTGTGTGTGGGGGTGTGTTGGTGTGGGGGAGATGCATGTAGTTGTTCAGTTATTTTTATGGAGACCAGTTTAGGATTTATTGTATCAATGAGAGTACTTTTTTTTTTACCCACAATGGCTGTTTGATGGCTAAGACTTGTTTTTAGAGTTAGTTAGAATGGACAGTATTTGCTTTTGGCTGTTGCTTTGTATATAAAAGACCCCCCCCCCAGTCTATTGAACATTTTTATTTACTTTTGTATTTAACCATACCAATATCCATCTTGCACAGCTAGTATTGTATTTGGTCAACGCTGCTCCCCCTGTGGGGGAACAGCTCTAACATCATCAGAAGGAGAGCTGCTAGTGTTCTGATCAGTGTGTGCATGTGTAACGTATTAATGCGTTTATTGTTCAGACTTTCTGAGGTTGTACACAACTGTTTTACATTCCTGTAAGATGTCTCTCTTTGTAACTTGCATGCACGCTCAAACACCCAAATATACTCGTCCTCTCTCAGGCCCTGATATCCGCTGTTCTTATAAATCTTTTTTTTAACTTGCTTCGACCTCCTAATCTCCCCATCCAGCTCATCCAGCGTCTTGCTCACTCCCGCTTGTTTTTTTCTTCTCTCTCTTTCCCTGACTGCCCGCCCCTTGTGACTAACGTGTCACTTTCTTCTTTCACCTTGCTGCCCCATATTTCTCTCACACACTCCCTTTGCGTCTCTAATTCTCTCTCTTTCCACTGTAGCTCTTTATCTGAGCATTTTATTATCTCTGACAGGAGTGTTGAATTTTTCCTCTTCCGTCTTTCATCTCTGATTTATCCCTCCATCCCTGTTATTCTCTCTCTCTGTGTATTGGTGTTTATGACACCCTGCAGTTCCCTTATCTAGTGCACCCTGCCTTGGCTGATAACTGGGGCTTGTCATCTGCTTCTAGCATGGTGTTTGGGTGCAGATGAGTGCTTGTGTGTAAAGATTGTACTGAATGGTATGCACATATCTGCTGAAGTGCGTGCGTGCGAGAAACTTTGCCCACATGCAGACAGATTAGCTCGCCCTCTGTGTAATCAGAGGCAAATGTGGAAACAGATGATTACGTGGATGTTTGAATTATTGTGATGTGTGTGTGTGTGTGTGTGTGTGTAGGTGCATGGCTATCATTTGACTGAGAATTAAGAACATGCAGATTTACCATAGTATTTACTTTATCTGGCATTTTCTTATTTTTTAATATTTCATCTACATTCTATACTCTGCCAAACACACAGTATATCTACATAATGTATATGTATACAAACATACACGTACACCCTCAGCATTGAGGTAACATGTGAAGTTGACTTGTCTTCCTAAAATGGGAGCATTATACTGCTCGCAACAGCCTCCAGGGTCCACACATAAGAGGATCAAGCTGGGGTTGCACAATTTTGTCATCATGTCACGGTGATAAACTTAACCAAATTCCACTCCAAGAGTTTTAAGGAGGAAACTTTTTGATGTTTGGTTATGCAACACCAAGGCAATATTTTCATGACACTCAGGACTAAGATTTTTTTTTTCTCACCACTTCATTTTTGCATGGCACTCCGCTGAAATTGTTTATAATCAGTCACTGTCTGTGAACAGTTTCCTTCCAAGTGCACATTTTCATGTGAGCTGCGTGCACAGATCCACAGCACAATCATGTTAAAAGGTTTTGACACGAGGATCTTTTTCACCTGCCAGATTAGATTTTCTAGAAGAAAATGTGCAAAGACACAAATAATGATATGAAGCTTACAGTAATAGCCTGCATTTAGGAAGTATACCGTGGACTAACCATAGTGAATTTGGCTGTGATGCCAAACAAAACAACCATCAGTCTGTTTTCCTTTTAATTTTTTTTTTTTTATGATAGGATACACACAAAGACACATGCACGTGCACACTGTGTAGTGTTTGTCACCGTCTCAGCTGCTAACATCCCCATCTTACTGCTGGCCCTCTCTAACCCTTTGTCAGCCAGGACAGCGTGGATGACATCAACTGTCAGCCCTGACTGGGATGCCCTTGAACTTCTGTGTCACACGCAGATGCACAAAAATTCACTCACACGCAAATCACAGACAAATGTATCTTCACAAACTGTTTGCATGCATACAGTCAGTCACCCATGTCTGCAGCCTGTAATCTGTGTTTGCAAGCTGAGATGACTCTTTACCTCATGAACTTATTTTTAATTATTTATACACGTGTGTGGTTTTAATAAGACAAGTTAAATGAAATATTGCGAAACATTTTTATAATGCAGCATTGTTCTGTTGAATCAGATTTAGCAATTCAATATGTAGATCTGATCTTAACTTCCTCTGAAGCCTCCACTTTACACAAGAGACTAAAGATCATGGCAGGGGGAAAAAAATTGGATCGGCATGAAAACACCAGGACTTGATAAACTGTGCAGAACCTTTGAACTACAAGACAAATCAAAAAGATTAAAGAGCGAATGAAGACTAATGAATGAAAAATCTCTTAAAGGTCATATTTTCATCGTGTTATCTACCTTGTTTTCATTGCAGCTGTATTAAGAATTAATGGCTCGCCTGCCTGATTTTTTTAAATTATCGTCATCTTGTTGCACTCTCTTACCATCTTCTTTGGCAGCATTACACTACACTGGGATGGAAACCTGACTGCAGCGACAGTACACTCAGTGTTGATATGCGCTTACACATTCTGCTCACCGAACTGAACAGAAAGACAGTCAATAAATTGCACATCAATTTCTGCAATTACCACAAACCATTGAGCAGGATTAGCACAGAATTTAATCTTTCTGCATCTCCTGACAAGAACACACATACACTTACAGTATGCAGTAATAGACCTATGGGCAAAAAGACAGATATCAGCTCTTCACAAGCATTACACTGTGTGTTATTGCTCATTTTGTGCTTTTGTGCTCTAATAACACCCTGCCAATATGTTCCTTAGGAGATCAATAAAGGCTTTTGGTACTGAATGGAATAACTACAGTATATAACCCCATGCACAGGAAAACATAACTAGTAACACACACAAAGACACAGGCATAAAAAATTTTTTTGAGATTGTATTGATTGGTTACATATTAAAGGAGCAGAGTTCAAAATTCAAAAGCCATAAATAGAAAGGTGGAGGCAGAAGGAATATCACATCTAAAGTATAAGGTTGTATGGATTTCCAATTATTCTTTTTTTGCTCATCAATGTCCTGCAATGCTTTGATGTAGCAATGACAATCACAAAGAAGTTTTCATTAGAATAGTTTGAATTTATTATTGAAACTATTATTGGAACTATTATACAAACTGTACAGATTTGCAAACAGATATTACTAACATTCTTATTTAAATATACTCTTGCAGTTATTTCAGTGCCTTTGCATGTACATGTGTGTATGGGTTTGTGTGTGTGTGTGTGTATATATATATATATATATATATATATATATATATATATATATATATATATATATATATAGTCTTTATTCAGAGAGCTTGTTGACTTGATGCCAGCTGGGAGACAAAAGGACCCTGGGTAATTGGACTCCAGTGAAGCTCCGCATGGCACTGGAATAGTGTCTGGGATAGCTGCCATCCTCTGTGTGTGTGTGTGTGTGTGTGTGTGTGTGTGTGTGTGTGTGTGTGTGTGTGTGTGTGGACTGTTGCGCAGTGTAAGAGAACAGTGAAGTTAAAGTCACTAGACTAGTAGTTTAATTACATTTGCAGTAGATTAGTCTTTAAAAAAAATGTGGTTTTAGTAATTGAACTCCCTTTGGGTGACCTGATGGATGTGAAGGTCCAGACAGTGCATATACTTGACCTTTGGGTAGTGTACGTGTAAAAGAGCAGGTGTTATAAAGTGCTCACACAGGGACCACATCATGAATAAATCTCCTCAATCTCAGCCTGAGGAAGAATCACCACAGCCATGCTGAAGCAAATCCATGACATTGACCAGCACTTTTGTTTTAAGTTGTGAGCTACGCATGCCAAAACTTTTTAGTTTATGTTCGACCTTGAGACCTGTAAACAAGTAGGCAGCAAATTGTTTAACTGGGGGGCATTTTTGCTGGCATCTAACATCTTTTGCATTATATTTTGCTATAGTTTCATCATGTGTCCAAAAAGCTGCAAAAGCTTCACAACCAGGCAACTGGATTTGGATGATATATTCTGGTTTAGTATTGAGTATCTACAGTAGTTGGTTCTACAGTTTATGTCACAATTTTATGTATTACTGCATAAAATGCATGATTTTAAGGTATTGCTAACATAACATGCTGTGGTTTTTATTTTATTTTACTGAACTAATGGCCCAGCCTATAAAACTGCTTTACCCCAAAACATATTTCTTACAAGCCTTACACCCTCTGTATTAAACACAGTTGCTGTGCATCCAAAAACACAGTACATTCAAATGTACTTGAGTGATACTGAGTTGTCCTGTACTGTACAAGGTGTTGGCATGGTGTTTATGGTGTATCAGCTTTTCACAAAGGGCAAATTTAATGGACATCTGGTTCAGTTGAGCTTTGTAAAAAATATACCAACCATTTGGTCAGGTATTCATTGTTGTATCATCGGTGAAAATGTCCTCCAGTGTTTCTTAAGAAAAGATATATAAAAAATACCATTTCAAGAATAGCTAAATCATTTTCTCTCTTGGCCAATATGCTACGGTTGAACAGCTGCCAAAGGAGACGGATTAGAGGAAAAGAATGAAAGAAACAGGCTGCTGGGAAATGAGGAGCCAAGGAGCTGATTGTATTTTACCACACTGCTGTTTTCTCAGCTGGTGGATTACAATCCACGTTTTTTCTCTCTCGCACTCTATCTCACTCTCTCTCTCTCTCTCTCTCTCGCTCTCTTGCTCACTCTCTCTCTCGCTCTCTCTCTCGTCTCTCTCTCTCTCTCTCTCTCTCTCTCTCTCTCTCTCTCTCTCTCTCTCTCTCTCTCTCTCTCTCTCTCTCTCTCTCTCTCCCCCTCTCCTCCACCCCTACCCCAACCTTATTTTCTGTCTTATTCCTTTTGCTTGCATTCTAGTCTTTTGAATTTCAGTTAATGTTACAGTAATGTATGCCCTTTCTCACTTCCTTCATTGGACACTTTCTGTCTGTTATGACAGACAGAAAGATGTATGGATGCATGTACATTAGTTCCAGCAGCAAATTCATCACCTCCGATTTTTAAAGTACCTGTGCTTGAGTTTGATTTGTTGCCATTTTGTAGTCTTATTTTTAGGTTAATTTAAAAGTTTGCACTAAAATTATAAGATGATGGTAAAGAGTATAAGACATTGTACAAAATAACTATGATCAGTCCCACCTTGGCATACTGTATCAAGTTCTGTTTGAACAGTACTCCATTAGCTGTAATACAGATATAATTTATTTATTGTAAATTGTGCTGCTTCATAATGGCTTTTGTTTATAATTTCATGCTAATATTTTTTATACTATGGCACAATGTTCAGTCCTGAAAGAGGTACATAAAAACCCAAGGGCAAAAACAAAACACCTGCAGAAATTTCTATACATTTCTAAAACCTTTGTACTGACAAGGCAAAATCAAGGAAACCGCTGCTGTCCAACAAGAGGGGGAAAAACTTTACAATATAGTGCTCTGTTTATAGATGAATACAAAGCTAAAGTTTTTTTTTCAAAATTTCAAAACACCAAATTTGGAAGAGAAAAGAAACACAAAGACCTTTTTCAGGTGAAGCATGGAGGAAGTAGCATTATGGTTTGGGACTGCATTGGGGCCCTGGACACCTAGTAATCACAAAGGAAACATCAAATTCAAAATTGTATCAAAAATTCCATGACCTGAAACTTAGGAGGGATTAGGTGATGCAACCAGACAATGAGCCAAAGTGGACAAGTTCAGCAACAGCAATAGTAAGGGGAAAAAAGAAAGTGACTGATTATTTTACTAATCAAATCATAACATTGTATACATACAGTGTGAAATCTGCAGAATATGGCCAATGTGAGCAGCGCTAGCATCACCAGCCTCCATTCCTTTAAAGTTAAACGTCCACACACTTGTTCTGTATGTAGTTACAAAGTGTTCTGACACAGAGAACCTGCAATTGCTTTCCTAGATCAAAGTACTGCAGAACATGCTGGTTCAGCTTTCATCTTTGTACCCAATTGACAGATGGACTTATTGGCTCCTTTATTCACATTATAGAAATATGAAAAAAAAAAAACTCACCTTTTTGGGATGTCTTTTGGAAAGAGGTTTGCTCCTTATTGCCAGAGATTTAGGATTGATAAATGCCATGCACCCCAGTTGTATTACACATGAGTGACTTGTATTTGCTGAACATTTCACGGTACCCAGAACATACTGCTTTTCCATGGGAGTCAATATATATATAATAACACATCCTAGATCTGAATGAATGAAATATTCTCATCGAATACTTTGTTCTGTACAAAGTTGAATGTGCTGACAACAGAAATCACACAAAAATCATCAATGGAAATCAAAATTATTAACCAATGAAGGCCTGGATTTGGAGTCACACACAAAATTAAAGTGGAAAAACACACTACAGGCTGATCCATCTTTGATGTAATGTCCTTAAAACAAGTCAAAATGAGGCTCAGTATTGTGTGTGGCCTCCATGTGCCTGTATGACCTCCCTACAATGCCTGGGCATGCTCCTGATGAGGTGGCAGATGGTCTCCTGAGGGATCTCCTCCCAGACCTGGACTAAAGCATCCGCCAACTCCTGGACAGTCTGTGGTGCAATGTGACGGGCCAGTCCATAGCTTCAATGCCTTCATCTTGCAGGAACTGCTGACACACTCCAGCCACATGAGGTCTAGCATTGTCCTGCATTAGGAGGATCCCAGGGCCAACCGCACCAGCATATGGTCTCACGAGGGCTCTGAGGATCTGATCTCGGTACCTAATGACAGTCATGCTACCTCTGGCGAGCACATGGAGGGCTGTGCGGCCCTCCAAAAAAATGCCACCCCACACCATTACTGACCCACTGCCAAACCGGTCATGCTGAAGGATGTTGCAGGCAGCAGATCGCTCTCCACAGTATCTCCAGACTCTGTCACGCCTGTCACATGTGCTCAGTGTGAACCTGCTTTCATCTGTGAAGAGCACAGGGCACCAGTGGCAAATTTGCCAATCCTGGTGTTCTATGGCAAATGCCAAGCATCCTGCACGGTGTTGGGCTGTGAGCACAACCCCCATCTGTGGACGTCAGGCCCTCATACCTCCTCATGGAGTCGGTTTCTAACCGTTTGTGCAGACACATGCACATTTGTGGCCTGCTGGAGGTCATTTTGCAGGGCTCTGGCAGTGCTCCTCCTGTTCCTCCTTGCACAAAGGCAGAGGTAGTGGTCCTGCTGCTGGGTTGTTGCCCTCCTATGGCCTCCTCCACGTCTCCTGGTGTACTGGCCTGTCTCCTGGTAGTGCCTCCAGCCTCTGGACACTACGCTGACAGACACAGCAAACCTTCTTGCCACAGCTCGCATTGATGTGCCATCCTGGATGAGCTGCACTACCTGAGCCACTTGTGTGGGTTGTGGAGTCCGTCTCATGCTACTACGAGTGTGAAAGCACCACCAACATTCAAAAGTGACCAAAACATCAGCCAGAAAGCATAGGTACTGAGAAGTGGTCTGTGGTCCCCACCTGCAGAACCACTCCTTTATTGAGTGTGTCTTGCTAATTGCCAATAATTTCCACCTCTTGTCTATTCCATTTGCACAACAGCATGTGAAATTGATTGTCAATCAGTGTTGCTTCCTAAGTGGACAGCTTGATTTTACAGAAGTTTGATTTACTTGGAGTTATATTGTGTTGTTTAAGTGTTCCTGTTATTTTTTTGAGCACTGTATGTATGTATGTATTTTTTTCTGTATTTTTTTTATATTAACTGTTTTTCTACATCATTTGACTTTTACAAATCCTTCCACCTCCGCCACCCTACAAATCCCCCCACCTCTTGATTAGACTGTTGCCCCCCAAACCAGATCCCAATAAGAAACGGATGGATGGATGGATGGATGGATGGATGGATGGATTTCATTAAAAAAAAATGAAAGACTTAACATTTCCACTCCATACCTATACTATATAAAACAACCACATGGTACAGTTGCTGCTTTACTGTTCTTGGAACTTTTTAAATTTGATCTCAGTCACTGCATCGAACTCCTTTATCTGTGTGTTTTCACCCTTCTCTGATTGCGGTTAGCAACTGCCAGCAAAATGCCAATAAGTCATGCTTTTCAACACTATAAAATTACCCTTTGGATAAGTACTATAGCCAGAGAGACTCCAATGTAAAACTAGCACAGCAAGATGAAATTCACTGGGGGTACAAATTGTATTACAGCCTCCATTAGCCTTTGGCCTCATCTGCCACAGAAGTAAGACCTAAGTAAGAGCAAGCAGACCGTGCACAGGTCAAATATCCAATAGCAGGTGTGTTGGCACTGTTACAGAGAGGCTATAAGTCAATCAATGAGTTGAAAGAGAGTCAAACAAGGATGAAAAACAAGTTACAGTGCACCAAACACTAAGAAATATCTCTCTTCCTTTGGTTTGTGCTGCGTGTGCTCCTGTGTGTGTTTGTGCTTGTTCTTTGAAGGTCTTCTTGTAATTGAAATAGACTTTTTGGAACTGGAAGGAGTGTAAGTATCAACATTCGGACATGCTGATGTTTGGATTTCGCTACAGCAATCATTTTTCTTGTACACATAAGCACTTCCTGTATACCATAAAGCACCTGACATTCTCAACACAATCTCAACACATTATCACCACTGACCATCTGTTCTTGTTGCTGATGTTCAGCCAAGTCATTACAGATTCATTCTATTTATTTGAATTGTGTTTTGCCAAAAAAGAAAAAAAAAACTCCACAGTGCATCAACCATCATGTAGTATCTGATCAATAAACATACCCTTAAATGTAACTTTCAGTCAAAACACTTGTTTTTGCTTTACATCAGGGAATTAGATTTTTAACTTTGATAAGAGAATGTCTTTCCCAGACAATTATAAACATCACTGCAGTCCTGCTTTGCTTTGGTTTTTTGGTATACAACACACAGAGATCCCTCCCTGCTGTGACTTATACAGATTTCTTCAGATTCCAGCATTTGACTCCTAGCTAACACTATATTCACCTTACACTTTTTTTTTTTAACAAAAGCAAAATGGACTGTTTTTGTGTGAGTTAATAATGAATGCACAAATGCAGGCTGAAGTTCAGCTCATGTGCTCAATGTTTTTTTTGTTTGGTTTTTTTTGGGGGGGATTTGAATAAATCTTTTGTCTTTTCTGTCTGTCATGTTCCTCTTCTTGTATAAAGTGAGTATTTTGTATGTTTGTATGTTTGTGTGTGTGTTGCAGGTTCCTCGGCGTCCCCCCAGGCAGAGGCAGTTGCCCACTCACTGGTCCGTTGCCCTTTGACCTCATCTACACAGACTATCATGGCCTGCAGCAGATGAAGCAACACATGGGGCTCTCACTCAAGAAACACAAGTCAGTGGATATGCATTGGTGTATGTGCATGCATGCATGTGTGTGTGTGTGTGTGTGTCTGTGTGCGTGTGTGGTGCACGCGAGAGAGAGAGAGAAATTTTACAGGCAGGGAAGTGAGTTTATTGGCTGTGTTTATGGATTAATTATTGCTGGTAATAAGGCATTCATGTCTCCATCCAGATGTCTTACTGTAAGTTAGTCAGCTTGTTAAAATTACACTCTCATATTGTTATGCAGACACACAGTTGCACACACGGGTGCACACTAACACCCACATACACACATATGCACACTCACTGTCCCTGCAATCATGCCTCCCCTTCCAGTTAGAACAGCTCAAATTGCACAAAATGTCACACACGTTATATTGTGTATGTTGTACGTATGTGCAATGGACCAACACTGCAACATGCATACACACAAACTGGCATTGCATCACCTGTCATGCTCCATTACCGGGTGCATCAATAATAATGAAAACCATATGTAGTGCAGTAGTAGAGGCGTATATGAAACTGAAAGCTCAACATTGGCATACATGTATTAGTTACCCCACAAGAAAATAAACATCAGTTCATCTGAGCACCAATTTTCAGTCAAACCCTGTTTCAGCAGCTTATTATTACTGTTTGAATGCACTCAGAGACTCACTGAGTGGTTAAGAGGTGATTGAACATGAAAAGAGGGGGGGGGATTGCCATTAAAGAATTGTGCTAATGGCTTTTGGCATTGTTACAAAGATTCAACAACTTGGAAAACTAGGCCATGACAATTATAAGACTGTAGTAACAAAACATAAAGAAAAAGCAAAAACAGGAATTTAGAGTACCACACTGCATTTGGAAAGACAAAACTAAAGAAAAGAAACTTAGCTGCACATTCCTGCAGAGCACAGCAGTATGAAGCCACATTATCTTCAGAGGACTTTCATGTTGTTGCCTCAGAAACAAACAAGATTCAAAGTCTAACTTTTGTCTTGTCCTCTCCAGCTCCTTAAAAACAGCTTCCAGTCACTCCTCTCCGTCCCGCTATCATTTTTTTCTGGTCCAATAAACTGGCATTTGTCTGACCCCTGTGTGTGATAACGGCAATTGACATTTTGCTTCCTTGTTTTGGCTTCCAGCATAAAGAAGCAGCAATGAAAGATAAGAGGAGAGGGCATGTGTGAGTTGGAGGCCAACTGAAAGTGAAGCAGTAGGAGACGGGAGTAAGGACGAGATAGAGCAGTGATGGTGTGTGCAGATAGAACACAGAACAGAGAAAGAAAGATGCCACAAAACCCGAGGAGTAGAAGGTACCCGGAGTAAACCTGGCACCACATATAAAGGGCCACTCCATGTATTTTTAAAATCCAATTATTGGCGAGAGAAATGGATTAGTGGTGAGCTGGGGAGCCGTTTTCCCAGCACACAACCTTTTTTGCTCTCTCTTTCTCACAGTTTGTCTCCTTTCTCATGAGTTGTCTTGTGCACACATTTCCACCCGACAGTCAGTCAGCACCTAATTGCTTGCTGAGGTCAGCAGTTCTTTACTCCGTCATTACCGTGTGGAGTCTTGATTTCTGCTTCCACTAACAGGATGTGGCTTTTAGTGTTTGTAGGAGACAGTCATTTGTTCGCCCAGAAGCTTGCGGTGAAAGAATTATCTGAATGTTCCAGCAATACAGACACAGAACCAGGAACATCTATCTTCACTTTCACAAAAGGATGCACTTAAGTGATTTAAAATGTATGATGAAGAAAGAACGGAGGCTATTCAGTCTCGTGTGGATCCATATTAACACACTACAAGCTCTCAAGAATACAATCAAATTTACTTTCAGGTAAATCATAACTATATGCCATTAATTAATATTGCTGTAAAGCCAGAAAGCTGAGCTTTTCCCCTTTGTGGATCAGTGCTTCGTGCTTAATATTAACCCACCAATTTCACCATTCCCAGAAGTGCAAGATAGGTCAATAACACCCACCTTTTCACCCCTTTTCTAACTCTTCCCTGATCCCACCGCCTCGCTCTCTCTCCCACTCTCTATCTCTTGTTCTATCTCCCTCACCTTGTCTGGTCTAGTTGAGTCTCTTGCACTGAAAGGAATCATTAATCAAGTGCTCTGTGCTTTGGGACCCTTCAGCTCCCTTTAATTACTTTTGTTATATGCTCCCACCAACATCCACAGTCATTAATTATACCTGAACAAGATGGTGCTCTCCGGTCCGGCATGCTGTTTGTGGTCGTGGAATCGCATGTACTCCTGTACGTGAGCTCGTTTGCATGCAAGGGTATATCAGTGCACGTGTGCTGTTAAAGATGGTGAAAGTTGATAGAGATAATATCAGACCAGCTCATCTGATAATACGACCAGCATATTGATTTCCTTACATGATGAATTTACTGCTCTGACGGAGGCAGATTGGAGCAGCTATCCAGGGTGAGGCCTCCAACAAAACAAAAGTAACAAAGTGCCTCGTTAAAACTAGAGGAAGCCACCTTTACCTTTACTTGTAATAGAGGCAAATTAATAGGCTGATGAGAAGGTATTCCTAAAATCCCTCCAATTTAAAATGAAAAGAGTCACTGAGTTAAAGCTAATGCAGAGAGCCAGAGTGATGCAGATAATCAGTATAATTGCTGTCTTTGTTGAGGTGCAAGAAAATGTCTACCACTATTCATTCATACAGACGTTCTTAAAAGGCAGTGATGGGGTACTGTCAAAGTTATAGTTATAGTAAGTGCTGGCAGTATATGTGGTGTATGTGTTAGCTTGCTGATATGTTATCCATGTATTACCATTAAAATAATATGTGATTACATAATAATGTGCCACGTTACAGCACATTCATACATAGTACTGTAAATGCAGCCAGTAGTTATAAATTTTTGTCTGAAAGACGTCTTACATTTCAGTAATCAAATAAATGAATGTTCAGAGACTTCACAGAATTTCACAGTTGATCACAGTTAATCAGGACAAGAAAATAGACGGGTCCAAAAAAAAAAAAAGCCATAACAATAAAGTCTTAAGACAAAAAAATTTTAAGACACGTAATTCTGTTTCTCTAAGGCTGCAACATTTTTCCCTCAACGGCTCAGAAAACAAAAGGAAAAAAAGAGACTGAGAATGTGGGCAGAGGCCTCTGGGTTGATTGCAGTAAACGGGCGCAATTAGTCAATAACTCTGCAGCTCATTGCTTTCAGACATGCAGTTAAGGAATATTTTGCATTTCACATTGTCTCCGTGGTGAGTGTGGTGTGCCGTGCTTCGTCACTGTGCGACCAATTGGTTTCTGGCAGCCAGATGGGGTAACAAAATCTCTGCTTCTTATTTGAGCAATCCATGAAGCAGGAGTAGGTAGTTGGCAAATTAAAATGTTCCAAAATTGTCGTTTCAAGCTGCAAGCTGTGGCGCTGTATTGAGAATCTGAGGGGTGACCCCAGCCTAAATGGAACTGTAACCAAACACAAAAAGATGCCAACTCAAGAGGAAGATTGATTATCACAGGGTTAGACAGAATACTGAAGCCGTGTCTTAGGTACTCTGCAATTAGCAGCTCATTCATGTCGGCTAACAGCTGACCTCTAACAACTACTTATTTTCACATAGGCGTGGAGAGCCCCCATCGCAGTCTGATGCTTTTTTTTTTTGCTGTCACACCATGTCTGTACAGGAGGTGTACAGTGAGCAGTGTGCGAGGTGTAAGCTTTAGCAGTGGAAATGTCATTATAATTACACAAAGGAAGCACTGATGCATTCATTCATTTTATTTAAAAAGAAAAAACTGAGAACATCTTGAGGTAGCTCATTATCAACATATCTTCAGAGCAACTCGGAGAACATGTTGTTTTCCTAATTACTGTTGTATTACATCAGTCCGGCCTGTGGAACTGTGATTTAATTCAGATAATCAAGGGTTTAAGCGTATCCATACTTCAAAAATAAAAATGAGTCACTCAGTTGTGCACGTTGCTCTTGAATTAATATATAATTGCTCATTATATCAGGTGATAACTAACAACTCAAAATGAAAGCTGAACATGGGCGCTGTTGTCCACTGAACTCCAGTTTCTTCTAACTCCCCACATTTACATCACAAGACTGCAGGTGACAATGAACCATCCCGCCATATTCGCCTCACCCCAGATGACTGCTGAGTCCTGCTGAGCAACCGTTTAACCCAGATTAGCCCTCACTCTGATCTCCCAATAGATATTCAGCTCAGCTACTCCTCCGCTTATCCCCTCTTCTTCCACTTTTTCCCTCCCTTTGGGACCTCTTATCTGGTGGCAGAAACATTTTCACCATTTCAGAGTGGTCGATACGTGATGCCGCAGGTTGGAGAGAGGGAGGAAAGAGGACGGGGTAGAGACGAGTAAAACATTTGTTATTAATAATTCATTGTCAGCTTTTCGGATAAACTTACAAATAGACACGCAACGTTTTCTGGAGAATTTCATCCCCTGAACTGTGAATGAACAATGCTCTGATGATTGTCTATTTTATTTTATTTTTTTGTTCTTGTTTGTTTATTTGTTTTGCTTTTTGTTTTGTTTTTTTGCTGATAAGTTTCTCTCCAGGATATAACTCTCGCACTTTATTGGTTGGCCTCTTGGATGCTGCAGTAACTGACAGAACTATCTGAGAATTGTCACACAAGATTGGGGTGTCACCTTGTCTCTAAAAAAGAATGAAATGCCCTGAGGGGAATATTTTTTCATGCTGCCAGTACTGAAGCTCCTGAAATGGTGTAAACACTAAATAAAATAAATAAATAAATAAAAGCCAGAGAGAGACATCCAGGGACTCTGCCTACCAAGAAGCCTGAATTCAAACCGAAACGCTGTTGAAGGCAAATTCTAAATTTTAAAGCTTGGAGAGCCCGCATTTCTAATTTACTTGTTTCACACTTTTCTGTAAGTGCATTGTACAAAAATTTAAAAAAAATCATCCATCTGTTGTTGCAAATGCAATATCACTGATAAGGTTGCTTAAATGAAACGACAAGCTACACAAATATAAATGACATTAGATTTTATCCAGTTATTTGTTCAAAAGATATCAGGTTAGGGTGGAGTCTTTCCAGACTGGACAAGAGTGGGGTGGGTGGGGGGTAAACACACTATTTACACCAATGTTCAGCGCGTATACAGGAAGAAATCCATCACTGGAGAGCCAGAGAAACCAATTTCTCCACTGTGAAGAGCTTAAGTAAAAAGACCTGTAGCATTGAATATGAACTGTTTGCTTCACTGCTGTGTCAGGGAGCATCCACCTGTCAAGGGGCTGCTAAGATGTGAAAGGCAGTAGCCATATGAAAGGAGCTGGCAAGGTGGGTTTCTCCAGGCACTAACTTGTTGCAGTTTCTGAATAGTAATTTTGAGCTAAACAGCAGCCAAAATAAAATCCTAATGCACTGTTTGAGTTGCAATATCTACGAATGCTGGCATCTTAAAATAATTGCGTGTGTACAGCTACAAGGATAAGTTATACGGAAACATTAGCCGTTTAATTGCAGATGCAAAATGTTTTTATTGGTGCATATCTGTCTCCCAGACACGCAGTTATCTGCCAGGAAAGTCTCAGAGCTAAGGAAGTGGACTCTGGTCCTTTAGCTCTTTCTAATCCCCCCTGAGCCCACATACTGACAAGATTTAACATAGTCACAAACAAGGGCAACGTGAGGTCTGCATCTGTGTGTGCGTGTGGCTGTGTATCACTGTGTGAGTGATTCTGTTATGAACCTCAGTTATGCTTCGGTGCTGTGCTACGAAGCATCCACCTGGAAACTCTATCAGCGGCTCATCGCACCTCCGACCTCTAAAAAGTGTTTTTTTGTCATTTTTATGTCAAACCTGCCACATTGCTGGTTGCTTGTGTTATTTTGGTTATTTATCTGCTACTCCAGTGGCAGCTTCTGGTTTTGTTTTTTTCTTTCACTTTTGAGAAACCTTATGACCTTATACTGTTATTGTGTTGTTACATCTGAATGACCTGGTGTGCAAAGGCATTTTAATATTAACTAACATTTTACATTATATATATTCAACATGAACGAGTCTATAGATCTGTTAGTAGTAACATATTGGTTGTATTGTGCATCCCAACTTTTTTGGAATTAGGTTTATATTTGTTTATATATATATATATATATATATATATTTTTTTTTTAGCTAGGCACCATAATTACTGTAGTCCCTCCAGCGGTGTAGTGGTGAACACATTCGCTTAACAAGTGAAAGGTCGCTTGTTTGATTTCACCTGGAGATGCAACTCTTCCAAATCAAACATGTGGCGCTACCCACTCTTGTGACCCCTTGTGGCAAGGGAGCAGCCGAACGTAGCCTTAGTAAGGCAATCCAGCTGATTTTGTGCATACAGTTTTGATTGCTCATTGCTGCCAGTGCTGCTAGTGTTTTTCAGTCACCAAGCTTTTTTGTCAAAGATGGAAAGAGAGACAGATTCACCAAAAACTTAATTCTATAATCCTACATGTGATGCAGAGCTCATAGTTATCAGACATCACCAAGATCAGACAAAAAAAAAAATCCTTCTGCGATCCTGCAGATTCATTTTTTTAAGAAAATGTTATGCTGCAAATTAAATTGTGATTAAAACAAATGAACTAATTAACAAACTTGAAATGACAAAGAGACATTTTAACAACTACCAATAAGCTATGTGGCATTTAATACGCTGACATTTTCAGTGTATTCTTTTTATGGCTTTATAATAATGTAGTATAGGACTGCGCATGAATGAGTATTTCCTTGTCTTTACAGGTGTCATATTCGAGTGATTGACACCTTTGGCACAGAGCCTGCTTATAATCACGAGGAGTATGCAACTCTGCACGGCTACCGGACCAACTGGGGCTACTGGAACCTCAACGCCAGGCAGTACATGACTATGTTCCGTAAGAAGAGCACTATATTACTATTATTATTTCACCATGCTGACTTTCACATGTAGAATAATCCATTAGTTTAAGAATTTGTGTTTTATACCTCCAGCTTGTGCATACATGCGCGCACACACACACACCCACACTCAAAGACCTGTCATCAGTTGACATTCATTCTAAATATAATAAAATTACTCCATTTCAGTGTTTTCACTTTTTTTGACAGGTCTGACTGCCTGTTCGCTTTAATTTGGAACAATGTTTTTAACACAGCTATTTTCAGTAACAGCAGCTTCTAGCATCCCTTCAAGTTGTTTCAGTGCTTTATCTCCTGTTTTTCCGCTTCCGTTATATGCTACACAATATGTCTGATCTGCTTTTTCAAAGCTCTTCTTGCCGTCTGTCTCCTCACTTCCTGACTGCAACATTGACAATTAACTCCATTTTTCTTTCCTATTAAACTCTCTGCGGTGTCATACCCATTTAGCTGTAGCTGACACTTGGCAGCAAGATGATTATATCATCAATATGTGGCCCACTGTAGACACCCACGTTTCACACTGTCCAAAGCTTTAATGACAGACTCAACCTCTACCAACACTTGTGAGAGAGCAGCAGCACTGGTCAATGATTGCAGTTCTTTAATGCATAAGAATGTACTGTGCTAAAAAAAAAAAAATGCTTTGGAATAGCTTTGGGGCCATGGATGTAGGCGGTTGTGATCATCAGAAATACTTGGACTCACAGCAAGTACTTAAAGAAATTAGTGCATAAATTCCCATATTAATCAGCTCAGGCAATTAAAGTCAACAGCAGCTGGCTTTATGACAATCACTATTTATAATGCTTAGAGAGACCATGAGCATGCTGACTAAATTATTATACTGAGTCCCACAAGGATAAAGTGCTTTTTTCTGACTTATGTCTCATTCTCTCACTTCGAATAAAACTTTTCTTTCTTCCCTTCTCTCTTTTTCTCTTTTTTCTCTCCATGTACTAATGTCCTACATTTCTGTACTACTATCTCTCTCTCTCTCACATACACGCACACACACACACACACACTCATAAACGCATTTAGCTCACACGCCAGACAACTCATTCATGGGCTTTGTTTCGGAGGAGCTGAATGAGACGGAGAAGAGGAGCATCCAACAGAACAAAGTCAACAACATGGCTGTAGTGTACGGGAAAGAAGCCAGCATGTGGAAGGTACAGACAAGCAATTTTCTCACACACACACACACACACATGCACCATGCACGCATGCACACACACACACACACACACACACACACACACACACACACACACAATCTAACATTTAGCTGGTGATACAGAGTCTGTATTTGTACAAATGCTTATAATATAATGCATATAATGTATCTAAGCATAAATATTAATGTACACATTCTCGTAGGTACATAGTACACTGTTCTACATGTTATGCTTTGAGGCACATGTTTGCACCTGTAGAAATATACTTAAATAATCTCATAAACATCCCATATATTATAGACTAAGAGTAAAATCAGGATTGTTCTTTTTTTTAAAATATATATATATATATATATATATATATATATATAGATTAACTCTATATGCTATGTGCACTAAACAGAAAAAGCTGAATGAAATCAGGTGTAACCACCTTTTAACTTTATGTCAGCACCACTTCTCATCTAGGTGCAGTTTTTTTTTTTAGTTTTTTGTGGTACTTTTGAGGCGGGGAGATTGTTTTCAGACTGTTCTCGGAACGTTCCACTTTTGTTTGTTTCCTGTGGAGAAAGGCTGCCTCCGTTGATTCTACGTCTCCTTGCAATCTCAGACTCACTGCATTTTTTTTGTTTTTAATTAAATCATTGTGCAGTTTATACACTCGTTGTGTATTTTGGGGTCTTAGTCACATCGCAGAAACAAAATATGCGGTTCTCTGGTGATATTACGTGCTCGACATCTTGAGTGCCTAAAACATTTGCAGTGTATTATATGTGGAAAGATTTCACTGCAGCCAAGCTGACGTTCAGCCTTGATGTATGCAGACACATTTTTTTTATACAATAGTGTTAACAGAAGAATCCCTAGGCACCAAGCTGTTTGCACCATTACAGTCTGCTTCATGTGGCTCTATATACACATCTGTATAGCTTCAATTTACAGACAATTTTCCTCTCAAAAGCTGTTTGCTTGTTCATCTGCTCAGTGTAGCGGAGGAAAAGTTGTGTCTGCATTTTTTAAAACATTGTTTGCTGCCATTTCTTTCTACTGTCTGTCCACAGAAGTCCCTAGATTAGTTTATAGTTGTTGCCCGTGAGAGAGGTGAACTTAAAGGAGTGATAGGCAGTTATAATTGGACAGTTTGATGAGGAAGCTGGAAAATTTAGTATGTAATTGTCTCTACTAATTATTGCAGCGTGGTTTTTACTACAATTTTATCTGAATTTACTTTCTTCTCTTTGTTTCTTTCTTCTTTTTTCCCTTGTGGGGCACTGTCACTGCCTGGATGTTCATTAGCTTCAGGTAAGAACAAGTTACTTTTGCCAATTATTTATTTTATTGTCATCTCACATCCTACAGGTATACAAAACAAAAGAGAGTAATTTTGCACTGTTTACATGTATAGGAATATATACACTCAGAAAATCACTAACAACTCATGGCCTAGTGTTGGGGTGCATACAACATGAGAGAAAATGCCTTCTCCTGGCAGGTCGTGCAGCATGTCGTTCCTCCACTGGTGAGCCAGGCGCATCCATTATTCACAGTGATATTGAAGGGGATGCTTATTTTGGCTCTCGAAAAATTGGTGTAAAACATATTGTACTGTGTGGGAAAACAGCCCAAACCTCGAAGTGTTTTAGAACAACAGAATGCTGAACAAAGTGAAACTGTGTTGCTGCTGCTTTAAATCCCAGTGCAATTAAAGCTGATGTGTTTGAAAATTCACCCTCTGTGTAGCTGTCACAAAGTTTGGAAACTACAGCAAACGTTACATAAGAAAACATTAAATAGTCCTACAAACTTGTTTTATTTTTACATGAAAAGATAAAAGATGGATAAAAGATTTCCAGAGGGAATTTGTTTTTTTAAACCTTTATTTAACCAGGTAAAACACATTGAGATTAAAAATCTCTTTCAAGAGTGACCTGACCATTAAGCTTTAAGCTAAGCTAAGAGTTCAGTAATAAAAGTTTGATTTTACATTTCCATCATTATATATGTAATACTATTATCTAAATACATGATGATTTTTTTTTATCAGTGCTGTACATGAGAGTAACTAAGGGTGGGAGACTTAGCAGATTATATCCTTCTGGCATGTCATCCACACAGAGATCAACATATATACAAACTTCTTTATTTTCTTTAATCTTTGTTAAACCAAATTATGTAAGGGACAAAAACCAGCACAGCAGATTATATTTATTAGCATTCCTAATCCAATGCCTGCTGAGAGAGTTAGCTTGTACACACACGCTCACAAGCGAGAGTGCAGGTTATGGAATCTGCACTCTTCCACGGTTGTGTTTCTCCTGCTAATTCATTGTCGTCGTCTGCTGCACTTAGCACTTGAGCTAATCTCCTAATTGGCTGGGAAAATCCTCACAGAGGAAGCTATCGATTTCTACAGCCTCCAATTACGGCTCTGCGGGGTGGGCGACACAACAGCAGAGGGATACAGTAAGCTGCTTAACGCCAGCCGGTCAATACTCTGGTCGGGGTTATGCACCGTTCACATGATTAAATTTTGGTTGTTAACTGATGCTAGTTTTTTTTTTCTTCTCCCAGTCATCCTGCTGAACCTTGACAGCCCCTCTCGCTTTCCCACCCAAAGCATGTAATGTTTATATTATTATATTAAAGAAGGAGAGAAGTATGTACACGTGTAAGTCAGTAAGAACAATCAATGCTCAATCCTGCTTAAAGCCAAGCCTCAGCACGATCATTTTGTAAATGAAATATCTGCCTAACAGATGTTTCACAGCAGAATTTACTGACATTTTATTTTTTTAGTAAGCATACCAAAATTCAACCATATTCCACATATCAAGGTCAATATTAATTAAAGGTGAAGGGCACATCTCAGCAGGTAATAGGATGAGAGGAGTCTTTGGTGATTCAAAAGAGGACAGTTGTTATCTACATGGTAATTTTGAGTGTACATATTTGATGCATTGCTCACGGTTAATCACAACACCAAAAAAATGGTTGTTTAACCAAATGAAAGTAACAGCCCTGTGTCTGCTTCACTCAATAAATAATAACTAGATTGCACATTTTCTTATTCTTTTTTTCCCCAAGAGAAAGACAAGAAAACAAAAGAGGCTATATTTTTTTTCTTTCTTTTCCTTTTGGATTTTAGTGTGGATATCAATTAGAAGAAGCAGCAAAGTGAGCACAAGCTGTTTCCACATACTGTATAAAATTTAGTGTTAGGCTTTAAGTGGTACAAACATAAGGTTACCATAGCTGACACACATTCACACAGATAGGTGACATACCAGATGCGGCACACTGTACTGGAGCAAAGAAGGTGACCTACAGTATTATGGTCATTTCTACTTTCATATTTTCACTCTTGGGCCCTGCTGTTCCTGGGCCTCGGTGCACCCCCTCAGTTTATCCACCGTCTCAAACCAATCCTTTTAACTCCCTTTCCACCCCTTTGTTCAATCCAACTTCCTTCTGATTGGCTGACCGTGGCAAACAAAACATTTGAACAGCACGTGGTTGGGGGTTCTGTGCTTGCAACCAGAGCTGTTTGCCTAAGGTGTTAGGAGCAGATGCTCTCACTGACATCATACAGAGCCAAGACCAGGAAAAATGCCTGAAATGGAGCATTTAGAGATGTTTGAAGCCTGGGTTTTTGTCTCAGATGAATTACTTGTACATATGCTGACCTCATTCTTTCAAACTTCATCCACGTTTAACATGACCATCCTCCACTGTAACAATGCATATACTAAAAGGTCACCATTATTAATTTTATTCTTCATGGTGTTCTTATTATTGCCCACTCTTTCTTCCATATGACTACTGTCTTCACACTTCCTCAGTCTCACCAAACTATCTTCTTCCAGCAGGGTAAAGAGGGTTTCCTCCAGATTCTCCATAGATACATGGAAGTCCACGGCACAGTCTACTATGAGACCCAAAGACCTCCAGAGGTCCCAGCCTTTGTAAAGAACCATGGCCTACTGCCCCAGCATGAGCTGCAGCAATTATTACGCAAGGCCAAGGCATGAAAACAATGATTATTTTTATTTTTATACTTCATCTGCTTATTCTCACCACTGTTTAATCTCACCACTATTTTGAGTGAAAACAGACTTTGCTTCTGGAGCTTGCATTCTGTCTTTCTAATGGGCTTAAACAAAACTGTGCTACTGTTAAATTACCATAATAATCACCAAATTACATACCTGATTTATCCTTTTTTCTTCCTCTTAGCTCTTCATTGGCTTTGGGTTTCCCTACGAGGGCCCGGCCCCTCTTGAAGCTATAGCCAATGGTTGCATTTTCCTCCAGCCCAAGTTCAACCCACCCCACAGTTCACTAAATCACGAGTTTTTCCGAGGCAAGCCTACATCTAGAGAGGTATGTTCATCATGTTTATTTCCTTCCACAATCAGTCATGCTGCCAACAGATTCATTAAAGTAGTGGCTCAAACGTTAGAGCCAGACTGCATTGTTGGCAAGCTGGGAAAACAGTGGCCACAGTATAACTATTTGTGTGTTTCTTCATACAGAATGATCATTGATATTATGCATTTGACACAAACAGTGTCATCATTGTGGAGAGAAGCTGAGCAACTCCGTATTTATTTCAAAGACATGTATCTATAGAGCTCTTGGCGTGTTCACTGCATTTGTTTTCCACAGGTGTTCTCCCAGCACCCATACGCAGAGCAGTACATCGGTCGACCTCATGTCATGACAGTGGACTACAACAACTCTCTGGAGTTTGACGCTGCAATCAAGGAAATCATGAGGACTAAGGTACTCGCATAAAACAGTGCTAAAAAACTAGAGTAGCTGCATATACTTATTCACCTCTTGTCTTTGTGCCGTTTGTGCAGTCTAGCCCTGTTTAGCTCATGTGATGTAACATTTCATGATAACTTCTTTGTACAGCTTTCAACAATCAGTCGCTTTATTTTTTTCATCTTTGCATAGTGAGGTGAGAGTTACAGATGGCATGGTTTGTTTTATTGGTATGTATTCTTTTTGTTTTGTTTTGTTTACCATTGCCATCAAGAAGCTGTGATCAAATCTAAGTGGCGGACCTGCTCTTGTTGCTGTGAGCCGAATAACTGTTTTTTTTTTTAACTTTGATAAAACAGCACAATAGCTTTGCTATGGTCAAGTCCTCCAGAGGGAATTTGCTGGTCTGTAGGTAGCAGTCTGATAGTGCAGAGTGCTGAACCTTTCCATTCAGTGAACGTGGGCTGATATAGATTAAGGATGATAGGGACTTCCAAGAGAGAGGGAGAGGGGTTAATTAAAGAGTCAGCCAGGTACACTGAATTGTTGCAGAAAGCATGCACATGTGTTGCAATGTAGAAACAATTAAACACATGAGCTGAGAAGCAGAAAGATGGAGAGGGAGTTTGCGGTCTACACTGGCCAAGCATCTGCATAGTCACAATCCAATATGCCAAGCAGGCATATTTTCTATTCTAAAATACTGACAGGATAGACCTTTTATAGCTGAATCTAAATAATGTTTAAAGTTAAAAAGTTTATCTTTGTAAAACAAAACTTGCAGGTGCGTCACTTCCATGAACTTGACACTCTGAGAGATGAAGCTGTGAATCAGTAGTTTGCAGACAGCTTTAAATTTCTAGAGGAAATTTCTCAGTCACTATGGCATCACAAAAAGTGGCTCTGGAATTTCTAAATGGTGTTTTGGTACTGCATCCAGTATGTAGTTTTTAAATTATATTCAAATCTTATGAAGTTATCCATCTACAACTTAAGAATAATGCTTTTGGTATTTTATATTGGCATATTACGTATTTTACAGATTGAATATGAATTACCGTAACACTTCAACAAGGCATCAGTCTATAGGGAACCAAGAAACATGGAGACAGCTGTCTGCATGATCCTTTACACATTCTGTAACAGTTTGCCCTTAGCAGATTAGAGATGTAGAGGTATGTACAGAGATTAGGCAAAAGCTGATATACGTAGTGTTGAGTTTGTGTGTCTGTGTGTGTGTGTGCTGTGTGTGTGTGAGAGAGAGAGAGAGAAGAGAGAGGGGTTGTTCTCATCTTTTCGTCTGTGTTGTCAGACAAGCTACAGTTCAGCAACACTGGCTTAGTGTGCCTTCTCCATCTGCACTGACGGACCACGGAGAACGCGCTGATGGACCACTTCACCCTTCACTGGAGGCACAATGCCCCCAGCAAACACACACACATACAGCATACACATGCACTACTCTAAGCGTGCACACAAACACATAAACACAACTGAGACACTGAAATCGCACAGATCAGACATATCAGTACACACAGTCTTACCTGCACATTACAGCCATTAAATTCAAGGCACACGCAGCATATACACACTGTGTGTGAGGCAGAGGCTCATGCTCAGTCATGCAAAACAGAGCAATATCAGGCCAACAAGTTCTCATGTTCTAATAAATCCCTTTTCCATCTTTCTTTCTTTCTTTCTTTCTTTCTTTCTTTCTTTCTTTCTTTCTTTCTCCTTCTTCAGACTTTTTTTTTGTACTTCTCTGATGTGTTACCTTATCTTTCTTGGGCTCTCTGTCCTTCCATATGTGAATATATGGCACAGACTTTTGCATGAAGTAGTCCTAATTGGGTGGTCAAAAGTCCAGGTGACTCTGACCTTAATAAATGTGTTTTTGACCGTGCCTGTTATGATTAATTCATTCCCGAACAGAAGTAGGTCGATTGTGACATGTCTGTGCTGGTTCTCAGGCATCCAGGTCATGGTGGTCTTAAGCACTTGAAATAAAGGAAGCTAGATTTCTTTTTGGTTCATGAAGGAGCTGACTTCATTTGACCCTTAACAACTTACACGATTGCAGGGTGGATCAATGATTCTCAGGACCACCTTCAAGGGGACAAGCCCACTACAGGTTAAATAGCTGGGACTCTCCATTAGTTATCAGAACTGAAAAAGCCTCTTGGATGAGAGGTGAGATGTCTTCATGAACCAAAATGAAGTCTAGCTTGTAGTCAGCATTCTTGACTGCAAAATTTCATCAAAAATAGAGCAAAAATAAATAAATAAATAATACCAAAACAGTTTCAATCTGTGAGGTGAACGAGAGATAGAGCCTGTGATTTAGAAGGCTCTGTATACATTTCCCTTGATTAAACAACACCTTGCAGAACTGTTGCTTTTTATGAGACTGAAAGTGATCAGTAAAATATTCTCATTTTAAAGTCATCAGCTAGGACAGTCCTTTGAAATCATAGCGCTCATTCTGTTGCTAAATGCCTTCACACGCCACTGCCACAGTTGACAACAGCTTTTCATGAGATCCACTCAAGGCCGCACCTGTATATAAGAATGTGCCCTAAGTCACCCTGCCTGGTTGAGCAAAGGCGAATGAGAAAACTGATAGAAAAAGGACTCGTCCGCTGATTGTTTTTGCAGGAAGCTTGTGTGCCTGTCCCTCTTGTTCAAATATTTGCTTTCTGCTCCTGCTTATAAAGTAGATTAACATAAGGCTTTGATCAGATTTGCAGTGTGTAGCTTTTTTTTAAAAATTGCATCGTCCCTGCATGTTTTTTCTTCTCAGTGGTTTTCACTTGAAATGGGCCAAGTCTGATTTCACAGATGGTTGAACATTAGACTGCTTTGATTTCACATTGGAAATGCAATTTAGTGAGTCATGTATCATTTACAAAGGCAGGTCTTTGCATTAGGTCATAAAGACAAGCTGCTTCGATCTCTGCGAAGCTTGGTCTTTGCTGTGAAAAATACAGAAAGGTGTTATCATTTGTTGCACTTTGTGACCGATTCGTTTTAGTTCATATAAAACCTGAACTTGTATCCTTGCACACTGTGGCTGATGTTGCAGTCTAGCAGTTTATTAAATTTGCAAAATTAATTTTCTATTAATCCCAGCGTTGCAGTTGCAACTTTAATATTCATCCCGTTTTGTGTCAGACAGTTGGTTAGCAAGAATCGAACATGCTGGTATTAGCGAGAGGCACAAAAGATATATGGCGTTTCCAGCTCATCTCTAATTAGAGCAATCAAAAGTGTGCTTTAGTTATAAAACCAGCACATCAAAGGAGGCGATGATCTATTGGTATGCAAATAAAGCCTAATGATTTTCCAAGCAGTGACATACTGTGATTAGGCCTCGCAGAAAACTGACAATAGAAACATTTGTCTGCTCAAATTACCAGGGAGAAGAGACAATTCATTGCAATTACTGAGAACAATGATGCGGAAGGGGGAAAAAGTACACTTTAGTGCGGGTAAAATGTGGCAATAATAATGTGGTGATGACTGTGTGTATTCTTCTTTGATTTTCAGGTTGAGCCTTATCTGCCTTATGAGTACACCTGCGAGGGGATGCTAGAAAGAGTACATGCCTACATACAGCATCAGGTGAGGTACGGTCCATGTCGTTCCAAGTGCGTATCTGATTCCCGCCCACAGATACGCAGCGTTTCTCCTTTTCTTTTCTCTTCGGTCGGATTGGTCTTTTTTTTGAAGCTTTCAGACCCCTTACACTGCTTAATATTTCACAGCTCTGCGTATTTGACGCCTAGAACATCTCAGCTATCTCAGCTTGTGTGCATGCGTGTGTGTGTTTCTGTGAGTTTCTGCCCCATGTATGTGGGCATGCGATTAATCGACACGCTAACTCTCATTACGAGCCACATATCTGCCCTCTGGCTTTAAAGCAGAAGGTCTTCTGACACTAATGAGGAGGGATGTGTAAGGGAAAAGAACACAAGTGTGGGCATAATGATGATGGAGGACTGGGATAAAAGAACTTTTTTTTTTTTTAATAAACCCCCCACAAGATGTTAGACAAACTACAGAAGCTGTCTCGATGACTTTTATTTGCTTGCAGCTTGTTTGGACCCAGAAAGCTGTTGAAAGACTAACAGGAGAACATTAATTACATTCCTGTTCAGATTAGAATTTACAAAGAAACCACTTCATGCAGCTGGTTTTCAGTTGGTATCGTTTTCGCCTTGGGAGTCTCCCTGTGTATATGTGCGTGTTACCGCAGCCAGATGTGATCCTGGAGAGATCTGCTCTAACAGGAACTACCACAGTTTTTTGGTTTTCGCTTAGCAGGTGTTTCTGTCTCTCTGCCAGGGCAGATTTTGTCAGCGTGATGGCTTTAAAGCTGTGCGAGCTGCAGTCACAAAAATTTTCATGTGTGTAGTTGAGGTCCGAACGAAGGCAGAGCTCAGAGATGGATGTGGTCTGAGTACTTCATGAATACTCATTTTTCAGAACATCACCGTGTTACAGGCCACAGTAGCCATCACAGACCCTGCAGCTGGTGTTATCCCACCCCGAGACAGTCTCTAGTGTTTCACTTATTATGATGTACAAAGCAAAACCTTTAGCAATATTAATCTTTGATCTGCAGCAGCTGGATACATTTATGTAATTTTTTGTCAAAAATGTTCACATATCGCAGGTTCTAACATACTTATTATATTGCTGAGTGAAAAACACACACACTTTTTATAGCACGTTATTTCCAGGTAAAGCATCACTATATCATAAAATGCCTTGCTCTTAAGAAGTGCTGTACAGGTATGATTTGAAATGTCATGGATAGAAGGAAAATGGAAAAGTGCAGGAGGCAGTATTGGTGTAATTAGAGTTTTCCAAGTTATTTTTCAGCTTATACCCTGATGTCAGCAGTGAACAAACATATGAACCAAAAATGGTCAAAATGGTGAAGGAGCAGCATTAACCAAACTACAGATTATGTAGCCCGGGTTTGCATTTAACTATAATTCGGTAATGCTTTGAGCACTGAGTTTACTGTTGTTAAACTTATCTTAATCAAAATTGTCTATGTTCCGATATGGAGCATCTCCGGCCATAACTGTACTCCATCTGTACAGATTGTGCATGTGTTTTTCTTTTTTAATTAATAACTACATTAATTTGAGTGGTTTGTATTTTGCGCATTTACCACATTTGGGCGGGGTGCATATCTTTTAACATCCTTCTCTGCACCGGTCTAAAATATTTATGTGTCTTCTGGGAAGTATAAATCTGCATTGACGTGTGCTCTATGCATGTTCTCTTCAAATCTATTCACTTTCATTTTACCAGCATAACTGCAGATAACTACAGTAACTGTGCGTTGCACTTGATAGAAGCACGTGCTTGGATGCCTAAAGGCAGAGGATTGAGTGACCTACACTCATAATTTGAGGCATCTTGTGTAGACCACACAAATAAAGGACTGAAGCTGTTGCTACTGTTCACCTGGCAAGTTGCAGAGTCTGTGCTTCTTGCTGTAGACACAGTTTTAGAGCAACCTGTATGAAAGCTCTTACACTATGTGATCATGGAGCAGCACCTTATAAAGAACTGTTTAAAATACAGGGGGTCAAAGTTAGCAGGCGCCACTTTACTGAAAGGCCTGTGCAGACAATAAGTGGCACAAGTTTATTTACTTCAGTGATATTTTACAGTATCACAATTGCTTGATTGTGCAACTTAATTCATATATTTTACCTACAGGATTTCTGTGCCCCAGAGCCGCCCTTCATTCCAGCCAACCTCTCGAGAAAGGGGTCTGCTGGTGGCAGCAGGATGATGGGACCTCTGTTTGTGCCCCTGGCCAACACTACAGCTCTTGGCTGGGCATCCAATATGACAGCTCCCGCTGCCTGGCCTCCTCTCGGCTCCCTCAGGCTGCTTGTATCTCAAGAGGGCCAGTCTTGTGTGGAGGCCTGCCAGTCAGCTGGTTTCATCTGTGAACCCGCTCACTTTCGCTTCATCAACAACAAGGAGGCTCTGCGCGGGTGGGTCAGCTGAGAGTAATGTAATGAAGCTGCATGTAAACAAACTGCCAAACTAGCCAAGCTTTAATTAAGCGTTTAGTCCTAACATTCAAGCTTTCCTTGTCAAACACTCCACTCCTGCAACTGAGTAACAACTCCTCATACATTGTCAGCTTTACCTTGGGAGTACCATCTGTGGTTGAAACACTGTCTGTCAAGGAGAACTTGAAACAAACAAGCAGTTGTTCATATTTTATCTTTAGGAATAAAATTGGGTATGTCACACAAATTTGAACAAAGAATACGGCTCTAAAAGACTCCTTGTAATAATATCTGTTTCTGAAGGATGGATAACTAAACATGTTGTCACGGTGGTTCTGATTACAGGGTGTGACGCTACTGAAATGGCCAAGATGGAAAACGTGTTTATTCTCAGAGTTTTTACATAACAAATTAGAACAGGGTTTTGTAAGTGATTAAGACTTAAAAACTACATAAACTGCAGATTGGCACTAAGTAGAGTTTGGGCCAGCTCTGACCTTAGTGTGACTGATGATTATTTAGTTCACTGTACCAGGCCCTGGCTGCTGAACAGAAACTTCACTTTCAGACGCTCCTTTTTGTAAGCTCCGAGACAGAAAGCCTGTTGGGGTCTGAGTCCCTCCTTCGAGCATTTCCCTCCTGACTGCTTTCAGCTTTAACTCCTTTTCTCTGCTCTTACTTCATCCTTTGAGTATTTTTTCTGTTCCGCTTTTTTCTATCCGTCTTGGTTTACAGTGCCGCTCTTCTTCGTTTCTCTCTCTTCTTCTCCTAGTAGCTCAGGTCTGTTTTCTGACTCGCGTTATCTTTTCAAGCTGACATCTCATACCTGCTTCATAGTTTTTCCAACTTCCCCATAGCGTCTTCGCTTTCTTCAGTTTCTCCCCTTCGTAATTAAAGTGGTGAACTCTTTTCCGTTCCCCGTTTCTGCTTCCCATTTATTTTGAGGTTATGCCAGTTTCACTTTCCTTTTACACGTCTCAGATGAAACAGTGGCTTTTAGTATTTATATTTTCTTCATGGTGAATTCCACTAAACTCTTATTTTAGACTTCTGTTGCTCTTTTCACCCCTCAGGCTGGACATACAGTGTGAAGTGGTAGACTCCGAGGTTAACCACATCCTGCCAGCCTTCTCGGTGATGCGGCGGGAGTGTGGCCTTCAGAGGGAACCCTTACTATTCAGCTGTGCAGGACACTCCCCTAAGTACAGACGTCTTTGCCCCTGCAGGGACTTCCGCCACGGGCAGGTGGCACTGTGCAGGGACTGTCTATAATGACAGAACACGTGAAGGAGACAGAAAAGAAATGGACAAAGATTTGGGGGGTGGGGGGTCTGTGACATATTGCCTGTGGGTGCAGAAAGCCAGCCTCTCTCCTCAAATAAATGTAGGATCACAATGAAGAAGCATGCATGGATCTGAAGAGTTCTGAGTTGTATGCGAGGATTTTTCATGACTGTAGTTGTTATAACAGCTGTTATACTGCAACAGACTGGGGACACTTTGGCTACACTGAACACATAACATGTGGACCGTTCGAGAAGCAGATGGTCTTTTGAATGCATCTTTTACTGGCTACCCCTGCAGCTCACCTGCAGTATAGAGCTACGTGACTCAGAGGCAAAGTAAGGAAAACACTTGGCTTTCAATCGTGGTATTTGTGTTGCCTTCAGTTTCTCTTTTAGCACAGTGATGTGAAACTTAATGGTTTTTCGCAGTTTCTGTGATATGGGTAACTGGCATCCACAGACTACACAAGACCCTTTAAGGTACAAGTAAGCAAATGCCAGCTGGTCCTGGCAAAATATGTGTTAAGCAGTAGTTTCATTAAAAAAAAAAACCCAAAAAACCAAGAATTTTATGGCACTCTTCTGTGCTAAAGGACTACGCACACCAACCTTAAAAATATATAATTAGAACCCTCTGCATTTTTACAATTCAGAGTGGATCTCTGCGGAGCATACACACCACTGACATGTTGTTCTGACACCTCGTGTAGCCGTTTACATTAATTAGAAAGGTTTAAGTGGTGCAGGAGCTGCTCTGCGAATGGTTCACATGTGTTACATGTTCAAAGTACCCACAGCCCTTTTAAAACAGCATTCAAGTGATTCCAGGGGTCATCCAAAGCAAGGAGGTAGATGGGCAGAGACTGGGTTAACATTTCCAAAGCAGTAAAGACAGTCACAACAACATTGCCGACTACAGGATAATACTTTCTGCAAGATGCTCATTGATAATATCATACACATTTAAATTTTTTTGGAATTGTATCCCACAAACATGAGGAGTTTCAGTTTGAAAATATACCCTTTAAAAGCATGTGACTGCAGAGTATTGGGACTACACTGTCATTCCATGACAAAGTCTTCAAATATCTTGGCTAGGAGAAGGCAAGCTCAGGTCAATATCCAATCTCCTCTCTGCACATGGACAAAGGATGATGGACAACCAAGTTATCTCCCAAGCTTTTTCTCCCCTCCTCCTATGGTGGACAGAATAATTTATCAGACTGAAACCCAAGTCTGAGGCAACATCACTCAATGCAATCATCTCTGGTCAGAAAACGAAAGAGGAGAAAAGAGGACAAAGATAAAGGGCACAAGATTATTTTTCAATAAATAAGCCTTTAGAGCTTTCAACTGGATTTTTAAAAAGTCCTCTGGGCTTTTATGATGGAAAGATCTGAAAATAAAAAAGTCAGAATGGATCAAAGTTTTAATGTGGGTTTTGTATTGTCTCTGGTCTTTACTTAAATTCTTTCTACCTTTATTAGGTTATTATTATTTATTAGGCTGGAGGGTTACTCCTAGGCACATCTGTTAAAATCATCCCACCAATCGTATTCATCCAGATTTCCATCTGTTCATCCACTTCTAGGTGAGATGTGATCTTATTCACATAAAGCTAACAGCCAGAACAGCTCAGAGATGTTTGTAAGAAGTGAGGTAGCACATAACAGGGGGAGAGAAGATGCCGCATTAAAGAATTAAATTTCAGTCTGCTCCGACTGATTGAAGAATCTGATTTCATTTCACTCAGTTACTTTGAAAGTCAAAAAATGATTTCATCAGTGTGAATATATGTGAAACGCAAACATCTGAGCCGTAGCTAATAACAGCACATGATGCTACAAGAGCGAGCAATGGTATTTGCTTAGAACTGTATCTACTTATCACACAGTCAGACTTAATGACAAATGTCAATAATTGACCTTTTTCTTCATTCTGTGAGTCACCAGGCTTAATGCTGCACACGGCAGTAGAATTGTTGGTTATCTTGGAGAAGCGTGCAGCCTGATCTACCCCACGTGCTCTGACTAAAGGTGAATATCCACTTATTTTTAGAAACTTTCTGATCTTATTGAAAGTCTCCAAAAAAATTGCTTTTTATTATTTTATTTTTTTTCTTATGTGTGGTTCACACTCTCAGATGCTTCTGATAAAAAGAAAAATCAAACTGTTTTGTTAAAGTAGCTCTAACTCTCACCTCAAGTCTTGTTTCATTGATTGGACCACAGGTTTGCTATGTCTTGACTCTAATTAACGTTTAATAAGGACAAAAATATTACTTTGTGTGTTATGAAACTCTCACTGGCTCTCTAATCGGCCGTTGAGGGCTGTGTTTGGCAATCGGATCTCAGTCCCAGCCCACATGAGCTGACTGCTTAACTGGTACCATCCAATCAGCAAATATCATGTACTGTACAGTGTACTATTTAAGTTGTTTTAGCCTACAAATAGTTGCTGTGCATCTGCAAGCCACTTTGCAACCCACAGCCTCCCTGGCTTCTCCTTTTTATGCTGTCTTTGACTTAATCAGTGTTAGATCTATTGTCACTTATGCTTCTGTACGGGGCTCTCGTGTGCTCTCCCCACATTGTGCTTTTCAGGTAGGTATATGTATGTATACAGTTCTCTGAAAAGTCACAAATTGATCAAGCATAACATTCAAGCACTAAAACCACTTTTCTGTTTAGGAATGCAAGTAAATAACTGTAATTTGGCATCTTAATAAAAAATAATTATAGTAATGTACTTTACAATTTATTCCTTTTTTTAAAATAATGAAATTATTATATTTTAGTATCAGAAATATCATTTCGATTATAGTGCTTTCACATACTTATGGATCAACCATTACAGAAACATAAAAAATTATTTTGGTAATTACCAATATTGTCAATATAAGCCAGCTGTGGCATAAACTCTACATTGGGTCATCGTCTAATTAACTCACATATCATATGTTGAATGAAATATTCAAGCTGAAAATCATTACTTGCATACATTATGTAATTTGTTGAGGAAAAATTAACAGTGGCTGCATTCAAAAATCGCTTTGAGTATATATAAATTACTGTAGGTAGAAATGAAAATCTTCGTGGCGCTGTATATTTCATTGCCTGTAGCAGCACTTGTTGATGTTTCAGCTGAATACCTTCGATGTGCAGCAGCACTAGAAATATTTTATTCTAGTGTCATTGAGATAAAATCTGAAATATTTAGAGCAGATTACATGAATGCACCATTTCCAGTGAGTCTCTTGTGTGTACACTGAATGGCTAATGAAAATAAATACCAACCAACACTAATTTTGACTTTCACAAACATATATTCAGGTTGAAGATGGCACTGCGAGGAAAAGTTCTTTCAGTTTGGTGCATCTTTATTTAGTAATAATAGGAACTAATGCGTTTTGTTCTTTTTGTTCATGCTTGATCTGATTACCAGACACACATTTTAACTATCAGATTATGACAGTGTGTCATGTATCGGTCGTGTGTATAATTAGACATACAGCAGTGCTGCTGGTCTGAATCCCAGTGACTACTGCAGAATTCAATGAATAATAAATCAAAAGTGTGAATGCCAACGTAGATTCATCAAATCCTCATTGACCTGTACCAGCACGGGCGGGGGGGGGAATGTCATCACATTCACCAGCTCACCGTGATTTCAATTTAACACCAGAGCCAATTCCAATTACAATGAATACATTTCCCCTCAGCAATTCATCCATCTTCTTGAGTGAAATATTTACAGTGATCATAAAAAAGCACTTAGGCCCTGTGCAGAAAATCACTTCTTTCGCTCCATGGACACAGATCCGCGTGGGCTGCAGCCAGTGGAGAGGTTCCAGTCACATCTATGAGCATAATGTCTGAAGATGTCACATCATAAATTAAGTCGTTCACATGAAGTAAAAGCTGAACACTACAGCTAAGCGCATTTGCTTGACTAAAAGGTTTTGAAGAAAACACAACAGTGCCTGGATTATGAGTTTTATTTCTTATTGTTGCTTTGCTGTCACCCTCTGTGCTGAACTTTAAGGGATTAAAACTTTGTCTTATTGGGGCAGGTCATATTGAACATATGACATATGCTTGGATGTAAATTTTTTAAAAAAAATTGCCACTCTCATAACAATCCATTCAATATGAAGCTGTATGCTAAAGCTAACTTTCACAGCAGACTGGAAAACCAGGAAAGGGATAAACTGACTCTATTAAAGCTGAACAAAGTCACCTAAAGAACCAGCACCAATTCACACATTACAGCTTGTTTGTTTAATTTGTACTGATAAAAAAAAGAGTTTAAAATAAGAAGGATGATTTCATATGGATAATGTGCTGGATGCCAGATGGTGTCACTTCCTGGACATCATCTGGGGCGTGACTCCAATAAGTCACAGATCCCTTAATAAACAGATAGTGTAGAGAAAGATTCTGGCCATGGCAAGCAAAAAGAAGGAGAAGAAGAAAAATGCGTTATTCAGAAATTTACAATTCCCTCTACGCCTAGACCAGCTGCAATATGTCAGCCTCACACTATTTCCACCTTCACAAAAGGCAAAAAGGACTGAAGTAAATTATGTAAATGAAATGCAAAACATTCAGTATCAATATGATTCATATTTACCTAATGTGAGGTATGTGTCATTGTAATTAAATTGAGATGATGTTACTGTCTGAGTTTGAGATCGACTAATAGTTTCAGTGCCAGGGACCATGTCTTGATATACATAGGCATACACAGGCATGTAAACGTGAACCACTGAAGGCTGAGCATAGTTTTATTAAAGCCATTAGATATTAATCTGAGCCAGTAAACTCAGAGCTTTCATCTCTAATAGTGTTTCTCTGCTCTCAGGGTGACATTGAAACTTAACACATGACTGCCTAGTAACTAGATGGAGACTTTCTTTTTTTTTTTTTCCAAGAGCTGCATTTCCTGTTCTTTGGAGGACCTCCATCAACAAAAAACCTTGACTTGGCTCTGAAGGACACAAGTGTGTGTGTGTGTGTGTGTGTGTGTGTGTGTGTGTGTGAAGAGAGAGCGAGAAAGAAGATACCATACACAGCATGAGCCTGCAGTAAACAGGATCCTTCTGAATGCCCTCAGGATATATTTTGAGCAGAATGTTTTCAGTATCCACAATGAATCTCAGCTGAAGGCTCCACCCAGAGTTTCACAAAATAAACACTTGGGCAGACTGAAGCACAATAAACAAACTACATGCAATATGTATTCAAATGTAATCTCCAGCCACTTTATTATGAAATAAATCGACACAAAGGCATTTCTTTGGTGCTTTAGTAAGACGATGTTACTGTTCTGTGACGACTTCAAAAGCTAAAGATGTGATAGTAGTAGGCAGACAGAATCTTTTTTTTTTAAACCTGAGAATGGCTGATCATCGAGGGTGATGCCCAATCGAAGCTCCTTCGCTGAACACAGTTCACCTGCCGTCCTGTTTAAAGGAGCCTCACATGTGACTAAAACACTAAAAATGTTTCTGATGCTGCTTTTTGTTCTCCAACCGACAGGATCACTCTCTGTGTTCAGGTTCAGGTCGTTATTATACTTAATATGTATAGTGGGAAACTGTATGAAATGGCTCGTGCAACTGACCGTCTTGTATTTTTTTTTCTTGTTACTGGTTGTATTGTGTTTTTGTTGTGTCTTCTTTTGCTGTGTTAGTGATGGATTGTTGACATGCAACACCAGACCGAGCTTTAATGCCCATTTATTTATTTAAGCCTCTAAGCAAATGTGACTGAAATGGAGGTGATGAGTCAATTAATTTATTAATCAATGGTAAGAAAATTACTAACTCCTTTAACGCTAGAACTGCCAAGGTGGTCATTTTGACCTTTTTTTAATTTTGCAGTGTCATATCTTTTTTGCTATAAACCCCATGTACCTATAGGACCCTGACCTTTCCTAAGTATGTCTATATTGTAATCTAAAATTGCCATTTTATTAAAATTACAAGATACAAGAGAGTTATGAGTGTTTCTACCTAGAACTCCCACAGGTGGTCATTCTGACCACAATACATTAGTTCCATGAATTTATAATAAATATATATGACATGTATAAATATAATTTGTAATCAATAATAAAATCAAAGAATACATGGCTCTGTAATGTTACCAATCAACTAAAGATTGTCGTGGCCATGGTCATAGCAGTTATATTGACCATATGCATATACAGCGTAATTTGGTGAAATTGGATGGTTTTTGATCCCTGATAGCTCTCACTTGCTGCCCACTGTTGATGGGCAAAGTGTCGTAGTTGGTATTCTCCAGAACTTGAACAAAGGTGACTGGACTTTAAATTTTTTTGAAGACGTTTCGCCACTTATCCAAGAGGCTTCTTTAGTTCTAAAACCGAAAGGTGGAGAGTCCCAGGTATTTAAAATCTAGTGGGGGTTGTCCACTTTGGAGGTGGTTGTTGACCTATTGTTATTCATCATCACATGAGCCAAGCTGTGAAAAAACCTGCGGGTCATTACCACCAAGGGTTTCCTGTGAAACCCACTGACACAGTACTTTGTTACCTCAGGTGACCTCAGTAGGTCACCTGAAGTAGGTGTGAGTGGGGTTTGAGGGACCTGGAAGGGATCTCTAGACTGTATTGGAAGATAGCTGACAGCTGACGTAAGCCACCACCTCTGTTCAATGATGGCTGTTCACAGTGGACATAGATGGCCTCTTTCATTCCTCTTTCAAGCCATCTTTGTTCTCGGTCCAAAATGTGAACAATGGCGTCTTCAAAAGACGTGTGGTTATCCCAACTGGGATTTAAAGAGGCATTCTCTTGAATGACAAATGGAGCAACATTATCTCTTACGCAGCAGGTTTGTCAGAGAAATTCAGGAGAATTTTCCCCAAGCATGAAGGCGCGATAGTTTGAAAGAGGAGTAAAAGAAGCCATCAATGTCCACTGTGAACGACCATCACTGAACAGAGATTGTGGCTTACAAAACCAGTTGGCAGCTACCTACAGTGCAGTCTTGAGATCCTTCCCCAGGTACCTCAAGAGTTTAAATTCCTGGGATTCTCCAACTTTTGGTGGAAAAGCCTGAAGAAGCTTCTTGGAGAAGAGGGGAACCGTCTTCAAAAAAATTTAAAGAGGTCCGCTCACCTTTTTTCAAGCTGTTGTGACTACCATGAACTGGATGACTGAGAATCTACACATACAGATGTTCCTTGCCACAACATCTTTAACTGATTGGTAACATTACAGATCCATGTATTCGTCGATGTTTTTATTGATTGTAAATTATATATATGATATCATTTTATTATAAATGTAAGCAAATAATGTATGGCGGTCAGAATGACCACTTATGGGAGTTCCAGTAGTTCTAAAATTCTGGGAGTTCTAGTGGTAATAATCATCATTTTGTCATTGTTTGCGGAAAACCGGGCCCTGTGCCACGGAGCAAGTTTGACATGCCCAGGATATTTGTTATTTGGCCTAATTACCCTGAGACTGGCAATCAGGCTAAGCTCAATAAGTTAAACCAGGGTTTGTCAGTCTTTATCAATCTTTATCAATCTTGCTACATGCACACAAACACAGTCTACTCATTTGCAGCAAAGCGGAGCAGAGTTTCATCTTCTTTTACAAAGAAGATGAAACTCAAACATTAGAAAAATGCAATATGAGGAGGAACATATTCAGAATAGCCCTGGTTTTTCCGAAAGTGGTACGTTTTCTCACTTTAAACTTTTGATGTTTTATTTGTTCTGCTGTGAATAAAATGTGGATTTATGAGATTTGAAAATGATTGCATTCTGTTTACACAGCAAGTAACCTTTTTTGGAACTGGGGTTGTGTGTGCACGTTCAGCAGCAGGAGTGGAAAAGACCTACTACGTTTATAGGCTTGCCTATTTGAAAAATGCTGACTGTGTAACCTGAAAGAACATCAACCCACAGAAGCCACATTAAGGCAAAGAATAGATGAACGTAAGATTTTGGTGTTTAACGGTCTGAGAGGGGCCTGAAGAGTTAATATAAAAAAACAAAAACACTGAATTTAAACATGGCTTATACTACATGCAAATTTGATACAAGGTCCCCAAGTAGGTGCCTTATTTTAGGATAATATACTGTATTTAGGCGTATAGAACAATAAAATTGTTAAGAAAATAAGAGAATAAAGTTGTCCCTAAGAATCTTTATTTCTTACTGATGCTCATCAAAGACAGAAAAACATCTTTAGACTCTTTTAAAAAATTTCCCTCCTGTTTACCTGCTCCAGAGGAGTCTCGGTGTGCAGCATGAGTTACCATGGCAATGTATTCCAACAGCTTTCATAATACTGAAAACCCAGCTTTAACACTGAAGTTAAATGAATACGTCCATCTTTTGGAGCTCAGGCCTACAAGCCAAACAGGTTCTGGCTTCTTGAATTGTGATTGTTGCATTGTTGCTTGTTTTTCTTGTGTATTAATAAGATACAAGATAGAATTGTGAATTGTAGTGACCATGTTTCAAGGGGGGCGAGAGTTATGCTTTACATTGAACATTGGCAAACTTTCTCATACAATATGAAAACAATAAAAAAAAAGCAAACAAAGTGTGTTTTCTGAATTTGAGTTGGAAAAATAAGCCATGCAGTCGCTGAATCTGTCGTCATCTTGGATCAACAGCGGTTTAGTTAAAATGTTGTTCTGGAGATTCCAGAGATTTTAGACTCGCGCAGATTCTTCGACTTGCGTCAAGTATGCTTTATGCAAATATGCAGCGTTGCACATCCAATGGCTGAATGGAAAGTTTTAAAGTAATAGACCCGGTGGACGTACAACAGAGGTGTGATACGAAAACTTGAAGCTTCAATTTCACAAACGCTGGCTCACAACAAACTGAGATTTTATCCAACAGCAGGAGGAAGAATTTTAAAAAAAAATTGGAAAAAAACGATAAAAGTATTGTCGCATATTTTCAGATATCTCTGGAGAGTGTTTTAAAGTGCAAATATCAAAGTCTTATTTAAAGAGCTTCAAAGATTAAACACAAAATTCATTCAAATAATGATCTGAATTTCTTCATTGTGAATTTTTGCAGCCCTATTCTATTAACAATAAACTGAATATCTTTATGTTTCACATTGTTGGTCAGACAAAAAGAGACATTTGAGGACTTCATCAGGATGAATCGGGGACAAACATGGATGGAAATGATTACTTTTCATCAGCCAGCTGACTAATAGCTGACCGGTAAGTAATTACAGCTGTCAAGTAAATGTAGTGGAATATTAATTACAATAAACCCCCTCAAATGTATAAAGGATCAAATAAACATATTTAAGCTAAGCCTAGCTACCTCAGAATTATAACAAAGGGCAGTATGTGAACAAATGTACCTTGTGTGTCTGTTCTGTCCACATCAGTGTGTCAGTCGTATTTCTGTCACTGCCTGTTTTCAGTGTTTCCAGGCTGTGTGGGCGACTGTATCTACAAAGCAGCATTAATGAGCTTGTTATCAGTCCTATTTGGTCTGTCAGCTGTTAAGAAATTTGAATTAGAACCACATCCAAGCATATTATTTATTCAGTTTAAACAATAATTAATCAGTACAGGAACAGATTGATGTACACAGCTGAATAATTACTGAGCAAATGATGATAATAAATATATAAATTCATGGGAAGCATGTTTGTCAGAACCCGCCATTATTCAGCTTCAGTTTGACATGAGTTTGACAGACGTGCGGTCACAGTAGCCTGCACGCACACATAATTATTTACAGTCTTTACATCTCTGCCAGAATTTATAATGGCCTTTATCAAATTTATTATTATACCACAAACACACGCAGTCTTATTCTGTAAAAACACAAACACAAGTCAGCTTTCAGCCTAAATCCAAACTCTCATTTCTTCCCCTTTTCTTCCCTTCTCCTCTTGTTCTCTGTATTTTGCAGGTTTTGTGTGTCATTTTTGTGGGAGCTCTCTGAGGTCCAGTTTTCCCAGCAAAAATTTTATTTTGTACAGTGTAGCCACTGCAGACTGACTTAATTACTGCTTCCTCTGGTTCTCACCTCTGCACACTGCATTGTCTGTGTGAAACCTCTGACTGTACATCCGTATTAGCCTTTCGGTCTCTTTGCGTTTCATTTCAGATACGTGAATGAGGCTATAGACGCATTGCTGGCTGTTTTAATGTATGAAAGAAAGAGGAAGCTTTTTTGTGAGCGTGCGTTTTGTGAGTGTGAGCTCGCCTACAGATTTAAAGACAAACACTCGTCTCTTTGTAGTACGTTTCCAGTGTTTTCTTGCACAGCACTTTAATGAAGCCGACTTCCTTTTGAAGTAGGGGAGAAGGATGTATCTAGAGCTTTTAGTCATGTGGTCAGATCCCTGCTGGGCTTTTCATATCAAGGTGGAGCTCGCCAATTTCCTGTTCACCTCTGATGCGCTGTTATCCCACTCTCTCTTTCTGTAAAGAAACTCCCCCTGCTGTGCCAATACAGATAATTCACACCCTTGGTTTGTGTTTAAATATGCATGGATTCATTGAAGGTTTACAGTGCATGAAGATTTAAATTGACTACAGCGTATTGTTACTGACCAGATCTGTAGCTTTTAGTGGTAGAAACCTCCACGCTTACATCAGAAAACATTGTTGGGAGATTGAAAGCCTCAGAATCAGTCAGTAGTAACTCAGTCATGAATATCTACAGCTTTCACTCAGCCTACTTGCAGATGAACGCAACAGCTTGAACTAGCAACACATGCCAAGCGTACTACTGAACTGTGGACAGCCTGTATTGGCGCTGACAACCTGTTCTCATCATAGGGTGTTAAATAGTTTAGTTTTGTCAGAAGCCTCTGGCATTATGAAGGTGTCCTTTGGCATTTGTGCTCTGATGCACCAGCCGCAGCAATCTTGGTAGCTGAGAGCAAACAGTCCCATCTGAAAGAGGCGGGAGTGGTGACGGTCAGACAAATCACAAACCTGTCATTCAGGAAAATATGGTTTTGGTTTGTCTTCTGTTTGAGACCTTATGTTAGGAAAAGACTGCAGCTTTGGTAATGATGCACTGTTTCACAACATTAACCTTCCACACTGAAAATGATGGCTAAAGGGGACCTGTGAGACTAATTTCAAGTTCCATTCTTTCTTTTTTTTTTTTAATTCTTAGATACTTGGCTGTGCATAAGTCACAAGTTCAAAATAAACCTTAGTTATCTTACAATGGGCTTTGATGTGGTCCCTCATTTGATCTACTCTCTGAAACAAGCAGCGTTAGCGCCTCTGTTTAAGGCATTTTTATCATTGTTCTGGTGCATGTCTGATGCATTATTTTACATTTAATTGGCTATTCCTTGCCTGGACTGCCTCGTCTTCTTGCCTGTGCACGCATTCCAAATAAATAAATAAATACCAAACAAAAAACAAAAAAAAAAACTCCATCCTGGAGCTGTGGATGTTCATGTCATTTACTGTCACAATCCATCAGCGATTTGGATTTAAACATGCGGACAGATTTAAGAAGGTGGGATCACTGTTCATGGACAAGAATAACATTGGATTTAGGCCTCCAAATACAAAAAAAATACAATACAATGTATTTTTCCAATACAGCATCAATTCGTCTTGGGAATGACATATACAAGTCCTGCACAGTGGTCAGAGGGATTTTAAGCCATTCTTCTTGCAGGATAGTGGCCAGGTCATGACGTGATGCTGGTGGAGGAAAACGTTTCCTGAGACGCTCCTCCAAAACACCCCAAAGTGGCTCAATAATATTTAGATCTGGTGACTGTGCAGACCATGGGAGTTGTTGAACTTCACTTTCATGTTCATCAAACCAATCTTTCACCAGTCTTGCTGTGTGTATTGGTGCATTGTCATCCTGATACACGGCACCGCCTTCAGGATACAATGTTTGAACCATTGGATGCACATGGTCCTCCAGAATGGTTCGGTAGTCCTTGGCAGTGACGGGCCCATCTAGCACAAGTATTGGGCCAAGGGAATGCCATGATATGGCAGCCCAAACCATCACTGATCCACCCCCATGCTTCACTCTGGGCATGCAACAGTCTGGGTGGTACGCTTCTTTGGGGCTTCTCCACACCGTAACTCTCCTGGATGTGGGGAAAACAGTAAAGGTGGACTCATCAGAGAACAATGCATGTTTCACACTGTCCACAGCCCAAGATTTGCGCTCCTTGCACCATTGAAACTGACGTTTGGCATTGGCACGAGTGACGAAAGGTTTGGCTATAGAAGCCCGGCCGTGTATATTGACCCTGTGGAGCTCCCGACGGACAGTTTTGGTGGAAACAGGAGAGTTGAGGTGCACATTTAATTCTGCCGTGATTTGGGCAGCCGTGGTTTTATGTTTTTTGGATACAATCCGGGTTAGCACCCGAACATCCCTTTCAGACAGCTTCCTCTAGCGTCCACAGTTAATCCTGTTGGATGTGGTTCGTCCTTCTTGGTGGTATGCTGACATTACCCTGGATACTGTGGCTCTTGATACATCACAAAGACTTGCTGTCTTGGTCACAGATGCGCCAGCAAGACGTGCACCAACAATTTGTCCTCTTTTGAACTCTGGTATGTCACCCATAATGTTGTGTGCATTGCAATATTTTGAGTAAAACTGTGCTCTTACCCTGCTAATTGAACCTTCACACTCTGCTCTTACTGGTGCAATGTGCAATTAATGAAGGTTGGCCACCAGGCTGGTCCATATGTGTGTGTGTGTGTGTGTGTGTGTGCATGTTAAATGGTATATATAAGGGAAATGTGTTGAAATTCCAAATGAAAGAAAACCTCAGCTGTCAGGAATACAGAGGTAGTACTACCATAAAGAGCAGCCTAGCTACATTGAAATTTTTCGCCCCTTTTCTTCTAGACTAAGTCTGGCCATCTAAGGACACTTTTGCATGTGTCCTTAGATGTTTTCCTAATAAAGGATGAAGTTCCTTTGAACAGTGATGCTGCGAATGTGTGAATATACACAGTGAATACAAATCTAGAAGTGAAATGATGCAGTGATTAGGGAATTTCACCTCATGTGTGCTTGAAAGCCAGGGCTGACAGACACTGAGAATAAAAGAAAGCTGTTAATGGATTGTGCGTATGTATTAGTCATTGTTAATTTATGACATGGTGTTATGGGGCTCTCATCACTTTTGTTTTGTATTTAAATATGTCCAAACCCAGCAGAGTGGGAGAATGAAAAAAAAATGGAAGATAACGGAGATAAAAGACAATTAAACTGTTCTAAATCTGGAGAAGGAAAGAAATGTTGAGGAAAACAGAAAAAAGGGGGAGGAATGAAGTAGTGGGAGATGTAATTGTAAGAAAGAAAAGGTTAAAAGATGGAAAGAAGTAAAAAAGGAGGAGGAGATTGTAGCCGCAAGAGACCGAAACTGTCCTCGTCAATAATGCATAGGTAATTGGCCGACTCCTCCTGAGCATCGACGTGAGCCTGAATAAATAAAGCGGTGTGTAAATAAAAGAGCCACTCAAATATTTAAAAAGAAGCAAATCAATGGCAAATGCCCCAGGTGAACAGGTGAGAAAGGGAGAGAAAATCCCACTCCCTCTCTTTCTCTAACCCATCTCCCTAGCCCCCCCCCATCATCTATAAATGAGAAAGCCAGCCGTGTGCAGCTCAAAGCAGTGTGTAACAAGCTATGCGCAGAGCACCTAACCAGGGGTGTGCGTGCACTTATGCATTTCCTTATATTTTTTAATGCATTGCTTACATCTTTGTACCTGCCCAACCTCGCCACAGCAGCCCTCCACTCTTATCTCCTCTCTAACAATTTCTTCTTTTTTCTTGCCTATCTCTCGCCTGCACTCTTCTTTCAATTATTTATTTTTTCCTCCATCCGTCCCTCTCTATGTGTGTCTTCCTTCCTTCCTTCCCCCATCCTCTTTCTTAGCTGGTGTAGGTGAGGCCAGCTTAAACTGATTAGGATCCCCTCAGGGAGCTGCGGTAATGAGGAAGAGGATGAATAAGAGGCAGAGTGAGAGAGGAATAGCAAAAAAAATAGGAAAGAGCCTCATTCAAAAAGGCAGAAGTAGTGGTCACAGCACAGTTAAGCAAATGCAGTGATAAAATGGTAAATAAATTGCTAACCGCAGAGAAACATTCAGCTGGTGCTCGTGAAAGGACGGTAAAAAAAAGAAACACATAGTTTGTTTAAGGGCGGTTCATGATGTCTTTGTGTCTTTGTGTGTTTGTGTGTTTGTGTGTGTGTGTGTGGGGGGGGGGGTCAGTGTCTATATTTTTTATTTTTATGCACAATTACAAAAGTTTTGAAGTAGAAATGTTACCTTTGCCCTCTGTACATTAATCCTTAAAAAGACTAAAACTAACACGGAAGCTAATAAAAACCTAAACTAAAACTGAATTAAAAACAAAAGAGTCAAAACGAAATAAAAACTAATTAGAAAATACAAAAGTATAAAGTCTGTGAATGAAGCTCATTGTTTTTGCTGTACAACCAAGAATACTGCAATGCACATTCAGCTGACACGGTCTGGAAACAGCCCGCTGAGGAACGTGAGATGAAGATGGTGCAGGTGACACCAGTAACACCAGTTTTCATCATTTATATTTTTCTAAAATGTATGCACAGCAGAATATTTTCAAAAGATCCTGCAATCACAAATATGTACTCCATCTGACTGTAGACTGTAGGAATAAAAAATATATATATATATATATAAACATCCTGATCTAATATACATATGCAAATATTGTAAGTCACAGCAGACTTTAAAAAGATCCAAGCTCTTCAGCCAAATTTTGCATGTTTAGTTCAAAGACACCCCAACAACATTTGACCTAAAAACTGTTTTATCTTCACTGCATTAAGGCAGTCTTTGTTCATTTACTGGTAAATATGAGTTGTTTTTTGTTTTGTTTTTAAAGGTGAACATTACAGAAATAGCTTTAACATTTTATGCCATTCAAAAAGTGGGAAAACAGTTTGACAGTGTTCAGCACCTAATTGTTGGGTAAACCGGGTTAAGATTTTCCTGCACAAACCACCTCCGCAGCTAATGGTGCTAATGGATCATTTGTCACAGAAGACTCTGCCAACAAGTATAGCTGACTCTTGTTAACTGTGACCTCCAAGACTGACATCCATCAGAACAAATACATTTAAAAATAAGACTCGAGGTCAACTGAATCACCAGCACAGATTTAAGAGAAGTCATTACCAAATTGTCTCTTTTTTCTTATCTTGTTTCAAACTGCTTTAGATACATTAAATTTATAGGGAAAAAAAACTGCAATAAGATAGGATAAAAGATGCAGAGGAGCTCCAAGCTGGTAGATAGGAGGCCACTGTGTTCCTTCTGCCCAGTGAGGGTGCTCAGCAGGAGGGCTGAGGAAATGAATGGACTCCTTTGAACAGGACATGAATGAGTGCATCTTTTAACTTCCCTCCAACACTTTCTGTCTGATGTCTGAATCTCACACAAACTGACCAGATCACATCATAACAAAGCAAACAAGCCAGACAACTACCAAGCAAAAACAGAGCGACACAAAGACAGAAAGTGGCAGTTACCTACAGTAAAACATAATAAACTGAGGCGCTCACAAGTAGATACTGAAATTCCCCAGTACCAGAGAATGATGGGTTTTCTAGTACTGATCAAATTTCGGTCTGCAGGACCTGAACTGAAATTGTGTTTTATCTCCACAGCCAAGTTCTATGTCCTCAGAAGAAAGACATTTTTAGGAGATCTTACCTTTCGTCTGTTATCTTTTTTTAAACATCAGTATGATCATATCTCAAATGTCTGAAACTGTAGCTCTTGAGACATAATGGCTTCCTGTGTCACTCTTATTATACTTGAATCTCTAAGAATGCTCCACAATTTTCCTGACATCTCCTGCCTGAAAAATCCAAAAATAGAACCAGACCCGTACTTTGAGATTCACATAGTTGTCTCGCTTCAAGCAAAAGAAAAGATCAGGGACAATGCTTACTTTCTTATTGGTGACATTTCACTCTGCATTAGTGATTCAAACAAGACCGTGTATGGTTTGAATGGAAAACAAATGAAAACAATACACTAGACTCTCAGGTTGTATGCATAGAAATAAGCACGTAGATGAACATCGGTCAGTGCTGTTTATTGGATGATGTGTCGATGTGGCCGCAGTGTTGTTCAGGGGGGAGATGCACCTCCCAAGTCCACTGAGGTAGAAGGTGTATCCAGATTTGAAAATCTTATTGAAGACTTTTGATGATCAATCACAACATGTCTGGATCTAATCACTTACTATGTTTACTCTGGCACACATATGTCAAGTATCAGTGCTGGTATGGAATACATATTTTAGAAATATTGCTAAATTTTTAAAAATAGATTTTGTCTCATTTTAATGCAGCATATTGTATAGCTGCAGCAGGATTTAACTATATGGGTGCACAGCACCAAAAAGACAGACATTTGCCTACACAGCACCACGAATTGCAAGTTTTTCAGCTAAAGCACTGTAGTTGCAGACACTGAATTTATCTTTTTAGTTTCTCAAGTTGTTGTCTTTTGTCTAATTTTTCCCCTTGACATATTATTTCTGATATTTCTTCATTTAAGAAGGCAGGAGGCTCTGGTTCCAGTGATAGAGTGGTCAAAATGGAAAGGCCAACACTTGGAAAGCATTTTTCCATTAAGGAGGAAACGTGCTATATAAGTACAATCCATTTACCATTTTTACATTGGATTAACTTTATACCGTGACAAGATAATTCTGAGTCCTAAGTGGCATATCATGTGTCTCAAGTATATCTTTTGACTGTCCAAGTTTTTTTCTCCAGTCTTATAATTCTCATTCAGGGGAAGTATATGAGCTTTGTCAGTCAAATGCTCATAATTCCACCAGCTTGTCTCCTAAGGCTTCACAGCCTCTTTTTTCACAGCAGGCATTTCAACTTGTCATAGTAGGAGAAGCACAGGTGTTACTAATAGCATTAACAATGGCGCAATGTTATTCAAGACGCTCAGTAAAGCATGACAGTGTGACAGTGAGCTGGTATCACAATATACCAGAATCCTGAAAGTGAAGCACCTAATGAAATTCAGCCATCATGAATTTTATTATTCACACCTCTGCTTTTCCACATTTAGGCATGTGGAAACGATCTAGAAAACCTGGTGCCAGACGGCCTGGTCTCAGTACGGGATTTTTCCCCACACAACTATCTCTAGGGTTTACAGGGAATGGTCCAAAAGGATCAAATATCCAGTGAGTGGCAGTACTCTGGGCAAAATACTCTGTTGATGCCAGAGGTCATAGGAGAATGGCCAAACTGCTTTGAGCTGATAGGAAGGCAACAGTAAGTCAAATAACCACTCATGCCACCCAAGACATGCAGATGAGCATCTCCGAACAGACAACATGTTGAACATTGAAGGAGATGGGCTACAGCAGCAGAAGACCACACGGGGGTCACTCCTGTCAGATAACAACAGGAAGCTGAGGCTACATATTACACATGCTCACCAAAGACGAGATTGCCCAGTGGCCTCCAAAGTCACCTGATCTCAATCTAATAGTGCATCACTGGGATATGGTTGAACTGGAGAATTGCAGCATGAATGTGTAGCCAACAAATCTGCAGCAATTGTGTGACGTTACCATTCCAATATGGACCAAAAATGTGTTGAATGTTGAATGCCATGAAGAATTAAGGCAGTTCTGAAGGCAAATGAGGTCCACCCTGGTACTAGCAAGGTTTACCTAATGAAGTTTTGTGTGTGAGCATATTGCTGCAATGAAGTGAGCCAGCTTTGTGAAGATGGAAAACCTAGGTTAAGCGCAAAGACAACCAGCAATGTTATTTCACGGTTCACTCACCTGTTCTGTTTAGTTAACATTTGGGTTCATGAGCAGCTTAAGTTCACCTGCAGAGGAGCTTTCACTTAATCTGCTGGATAACTCTCCCCATCACTCTGTGTGTGCGCAGATCTTCCTTCACTGAAACCTCCCTGAGTCTCTGGTGTATCATTGCACCTTGCAGGAATAATCCATGTCAGAATGGCATATGAATGCAGCATTAGACCGTGCATTTATTTGAATGTGCAGTATAAGGGATCGTGATTACAAAATTATAGACTAGCTGTCTGATTAGTGTCAGGAATCAACAAAGGTGATTCGTGATGATGTAAATAAATAAGAATATCGTGATACTGTTAACAACATCATGTTTTGTTAAAACAGCTGCTGTACTACTATGCATGTCATACACAGGTGCCATATATACATCATAAATGCTGGTATTTTCAGTGTAACTTCATGCTCCTTGTGTAGGCACCAGTGATTCACCTGTGAATTTTGAATCAGTACCAAAAAAAGTAGCTATTTTGGGTTCTTGAGAAAAGCTTCACTTAGTAAAAGAGCTGAAATTCACCAGCTGTATTAGACATCTCAGGGAAGTGGGTTTCACACAAAAAAAAATATGATATATAGCATCAAGTCAATCACTGAAATGCAGTGAACCTCACGGATTTGTGGTATGTAACAAAGTAAGAGGATTTACGACAGGAATTTTTAGAGCTATGAAATTGATGTTTCAGAAAATAAAACCTCAAGTGAATCTGCTGCTTCTTCCAACAAAGATCACACTTTGAAGACTTTCCTCTTCTTAATGAAATTTTATATGCAAGTATGTTCATGGCCTATTTTGAGTGATGACCTCCGGTTTATGAAACACTGCAGCAAGATGTGTTTTCATAAGTGTGCTGCTCAAAAATAGACATGAGCTTTAATTATAGCAGGGATTGTTATGAATCAGAGGGTGTGTTTGAGTGTGTGTGTGTGTGAGAGAGAAAGAGGCAGCCTTGGGACTCTTCTACAGCAGAAAGAAGCTTTGATCAGCCCAAGGCTACATGGAAAAAGAAAGCGTGGATTATGCTGGGGTGGGCAGAGATAGTTGAAGTGGAAATGCACAAGTGCGTACACAAAACTCTTCTAATGGCCTTGTTTGTATCAGAAAAGTGATACCTCTGTGCCTTGCTCTCTCTTGTTTTTCAATGTACACATCACACTCATATAAATCTCAGCAGATCTGTGATGGACTTTGTGCTCCGAGGATGGGATACAAACAGACCAGTGATCTGCATACATGACAGTACAGATGGATGCCAGGAGATTGCCTGGAGGCAGCAAACTGCCACTGGGAATACAAACCAGAATGAGCTACAGCCAAAAATATTTACTTACCACACAGCAGTTATTGTCTCCAGGGTGATTTCTGTAAATGTATGCAGGAGAAAGACATATTTTTTCCAGAAGTGTCTGAGTGAAAGTGTGTGGAAGGAATGATCAGGGAACCCTTGCTTTGTCTGAATTGCAAGTCATTCTATGGGCTAAAACAAACAGACAACGATTTATATTCAATTAAACACGGCAATACTCTACATCAGGGAGCGTCAACTGGCGGCCTGCGGGCCACATCCGGCCCGCCAGAGGTTAACTAGAGGAGGTAAAAGTCGCAGTGAGGTTTCTGTCGCTGAACCTGTGGAAGTCCCTGGCTTGTGCGGAGCTCCCGTCTCCTCTGCTCGCGGTACCGGACGAGTAGGTGGTTCGGCGTGTACCCGCATCTTAAATGAAAACAAACAGTCCCCGAATGCGTCCATCCCTCGGTTGTCACGAACCACGGGGCCTAGTATCTACTATTCTGTTATTGTTAAAATAAATGTGTTGCCATTTTGTGCCTTTGCGGTTGTGCTGTGTGACTCTATGTTGAAATCTTTTTATCACAGTCTGATATTTGCACCTTTTGCCTTGATTCACACTGGGCAGAGGACAGACTGAAGATTTTGCTGGTTGTGTATAGATAAACTTGTTGCTCTCATTTTACCATTTTATTGTTTCCTGTGCTCATTATATCTGTAATGAGAACAACTGCACACAACTGTGTTGTCTCTATAACAACCGTAAACATAACAGAGAAGAACATGTAGGTGCAAGACTTGCACATCATATCATTAAAAACTTAGTAGTATAAATTTGAAAGGAAAATTGATATATGAGATGACAATACATTACTTAGGATAAACATTAATTTTATTTTACTTTACGAGAGCATGTGGCCCTCACACTGTCTGCAGAAAAACAATTCTGGCCCTCAGACAAATGTAGATGATGACCCCTGCTCTATACCCTTACATGCATGTATTTGAAATGTAGAAGGAAACTGTGGCACTGGCTACTATGCTGTATATAGAATGCCATTTTGAAAACATTTGAACAGCCTGGTTGTTGTTGTCTTTGTGAACTGGCCAAATGGGGATTGATTTTTGTCTAATGCTTGCTTTAGGCTTTAGGTGACAGTCTGAATGCCACAGTGCAACAAATGATTTACATGATACAGTGATCCCTCACCTATCCCGGGGGTTATGTTCCAGACCCCTTACTACAACTTGAATGATGAAGATGATGAATTATGTTGCTGTGCAGTACTGATGGTGATGAGGATGATGCAGTTTCTTTGCCCTCGGTTGTCACTTCTATTTCCACTAAATGCATAGGCGTAACTTATCTTTTTGTGCGAGTGATGAACATGGAGCATTATGGAGTGTTACAGAAATACCTATATACCACAAAATTCCGCAACATATTGAAAACTCTGCAAAACAGAGTAATTTTTTTTTTATTTAATTCGCGATACAGTGAAGCCACATTAAGTGAACCATGATATAGCGAGGGATGAAGTAAGCCTACAGTTTAGGGCTGGGCGATATGGACCAAAAGTAATATCTCAATATTTTTAGCTGAATGGTGATATACAATATATATCTCGATAATTTTTCTCCCCAAAAGGTATAAACAAAAAGGCACTTCTGAGTCAAAGCTACATGTCCCAAACATCACACGGGCACTTTTATTAACATTCAGCTGCAGATGTACATAAGAAATTGCACAAAAATGAACTATTGGCATATTTAAATAATAAAGCTCCTCAAATAAATTAATGTTTTTTTCCTCCATTAAAAAAAGACTCACAGCTGTGCTATTAAAATGTAAATAGAAAATATACAGAGCAAAAATAGCAAACTGACTTATTCTTTAAAAAGCCAGTCTAGTGAAGTCTACTTCACCGGAAAGTGCTTCCTCCTGTGTGTACTCCTGTACATCCAGAACTGTGACAAACTGAATGAACAAAACTCCATCCTTCAGTCAGCAGGGTTCTAACCAGCCCAGTAAAGCCATAGATACATGTGCTGACGTATTACAGCAACGGGCCCACCCGCTCAAAGCTGAGTCTGCAAGCACAGGAAAAAGACCCACTTCCGCTATTAAGGTCATGTGACTTATGGTACAAACCCACTTATGCTATAGAGTTGCTGTATGGCGGGGCCCCTCTTACCTGCAGCCAGGGACTCTTCGGGGTCCGGGCGATGCCAAAGCGTTTGAATGGATGCAGTGTGAAGGCATTATGTACACAAAACACGGCGACAGCTGAGGATTTCAGGTTTCCAAAACTCTCCAAAAGTCGTCAACCTCATGGGGGAAAAGTCGCTAAATTTGTCGCTAGTCACTCTTGGGAAAAAAATTCACCAGCGGGGGTCTGAAAAGCCCCTAAATCTAGCGACAACATCACTAAGTTGGCAACCCTACCCTGCTGTCACTTCCTGCATGATTTACGGGTGAAGCGGAGAGAGGCGGGGCAGTGTGAAGCTGTGCAGAGACAAACTGGGAGAAAAGAAAGCTGAACTGGTGGATCTACAAGTATGATTGTAATGCGACATAGACTGTATCGATGTAAACGATATTGTTTCGTGTTATATCGCATATGAAAATATATCGATATTTTTTAAAAACTCAATATATCGCCCAGCCCTACTACAGATGCCCCAATAACAGTGCATTTACTAATCTTTAGACTCCCACACAATTTGTTAAGTATTTGGGTGGCATAGACAGGATGATTGTTTACATGATTATCAAAACGCCATCCAGCTTAAAAGTCTAACCCATCAAACAACAGAGCTGCCCACTGTGGTAACCCCTTGTGACAAGGAAGCAACTGAATGCATCAAAACTGGAACCTGAAAGCTCTGACTTCTATATATCAGATCACAGACTTCATGCATGCAGGGACTCTGACTCAGTCCTCAGTTAAGGCACCAGTGCTGACAGCATCTCTAGTGAATTAGACGAAAGTTTTAATAAGATTCAAAGAAACTTCTTTCACCTGAAGCAACTGTCACAGGGAGTGTGAGAAACAGTCAAAAGAACTCTACTCAGATCCAAGATATTTTTCCTAAAGGTATTATCCAGCATCTCAAGAGTGTGGAGAATAAGAGGGGCATGTCCTAAGACCAGCCTTCCCTGCAGGTTCAGTTTCATCCATTCTTTTGATCCAGCCTTTGTCAGTATACATCCAATTTTGCACTATAGACTTTTTTTCCTCATCTCAAAGGAGTCAGAAAGGGTGTGTGGGTGTGAAAGCCTTTTACTGTAAGGTAACAAGGGCAATATCTGAGAGGGCCAGGAAGCTTCCTCCTGCAAAGCTTTCTGATATCTCGCTTGTATCTCTGTGTCCCTGTGCTGCTACAGATAATCCTTCACTCCTTTAAATTCTCTTCTCAAGGTTTCAGCTGACAACCTCTGAGCTCGGCAGGCTTTGGTCACTGTGTTGGTTTGAGAGGGGAAAAAAAGGATATCAAACAGTGACACAGAAAAAGCAGAATTTCCATTTCGAGACAAATGCTTCTTGTTAGTGCTGTGCTCTGTGGGCATCTTCTCTGCCAGAAGAGACAGCCTCCATCTTAATACAAAAACCTCTGGCACAGTCGACGTTGCGCTACTGTGTTTGAGAAATGACCTTGCACTGACAGATTCCTCACATTCTTTTATCAAGTGGCCTTCAGTAGTACTAATGCCAGTGCAAGCCCACAAAACATGACTGCTTGCCGCAGAGGATTCAATCTCCACAAACATCTCCAGTGTCCAGACAAAGAAAATTTTTCTGTGGTGGTACAGTTCTGCAAAGGATATGGAAGTGTGCAATTAAATGCGTATTTGTTCAGGGAAGTGAAAATTGACACAAAAACGTGTTTGCCTGAGTTAAGTGCTTTCGCTTCATTAAAAGATTTGCACTTCATAAATATACAGACGCAGGAGGAAAAAGAGAGAGACTGGAAGTAAATTACTGTGCTACAAAGTAAGTTCAACATACCCCACATAACTTCCTCTTCTGGCTTTACTTACGCTAGCATCAGCAGTCCCACTAAGCGGTCACACAATTAGGTTATCAGCTTGAAATCTAACCCAGGGTTTTTCAGCTACACTGCTCTGCCAAAAAAAAATCTAGTCATTCAGTATATTCAGGTAGTCAGATGATGTCCATTTTTTGGGCACACGTTGCTGAAGTAAGCCTTGACCAACTGGGCCCTATTCCCGGAAGCAGGTTTAGCCAGTAACTTCTAACTGTGATTCTGTGAGCAATAATGCAGTTATTGGACTGTCAGTCAGTACCTCTGAAACATTTATTGTATGTTACTTGTAGAATCCCAGTTTAAATCAGACGGATCTGTATAAAGCTTTAGACGCATAACACACTAATCGATGATCAATCATTTGTTGTATCGTAATCAGTCACACTGATGGAAAAATGTGTTTTACAGTTGGATCTTGGAGACGATTTGAACCTTTGAGTGACGATGAGGCTGAAATTATTTTAAGATTTGAAAACTGAACTAAATGTATTTAAGTGACTTTTTAAATGCAGCTGCAGACAGTCTGTGTTTCGCTGAAATTTGTTCCCAGATTGAGATTCAGTCACTAAATGCTGCAGACATTTTGAAAATTATGGTGTCTCAACATATTCTCTCACTGGAAATCACCTAAATTCCTCTTGATGGGTAAACCCAGAACCGGATGTGCCAGAATGTACCATATGCTCCGTAATTAATCTGCAAACCCTTTCCAGGTTGGAGTCCGCGTGCACGGCAGGATGGATCTAAAGCAGATAAGGATCGCGGATTCACACTGGATCAGGCCCAAATCCAGTTCAGCTCCAGACATTTCCCCAGCTCATTCTGTCTGGATCCATTTATAATGGCCTGACACATTCTGGGTTCTTTATTTTAAATGGCTTATCATCCCAAAACTCTACGGAAATATTTAAATTCTATGAAAGCTGAGGCAATTCTTATAACATATTTGCCTTTACTGATAAACATTTGGTTTTCTTAAAGACTTGGAAAGCCACCCTGCGTTTTTTTTTTTTTTGTTTTGTTAAATTATCTCAATTGACAGGAGCTCTAAAACATCTCTGCTAATGGCAAAACTAATATTCTCTATTTAAAACAAGTGAGGTTGTTACATTCCATCGATAGATTACATTTTTACTGATGAACGCTTTCTTTGCCTCTGCTCAGCGCACACTTAACTCCAGGTGAGCAAACACAGAGATGATTGAACTTACTCTGATTTCTAGAACAGGAAATTCAGAGTTGCTGATCACAGATTTAATCAACTCAGAGTTTATTTACAGACTCAAAAGTTGTTGAAATGCTTCCTGAAACAGGGCCCTGAAGCAACCATCAGATTGTAACACTGCCTCCAGAGATTTGGCTAATTGGCGCCAGGCTTCACCAGCCTCTCTTCTTACCCTGCTGCACACATCACTCCAATTTGGTGTTAAGGGTTGACGTTTTCTGCTCTGGATTCTTAATTAATACATTTGAGTCTTGGTTAATGTTTCATATTCATGGTTCTAGGATTGTGTTTGTTGAATTTGGGATTCCTGTTTTGATTTCTTTATTATTTTTAGCACATTGTGCATATTACTTCAGTTATCACTGAGCATTTAATGTCTGGTTTATTTACATTTATTCTAGTGATGAGTTTTAATTTTACATTATCTTGTATTTTGGTTCATCTTCTATTATTAGTAGTAGCAGTAGTCTCCCCACTGTTTCTGTGTGTGCCTCTATTGTGTCATTTTCCAAGTTTGTTCTTTGGCTCTTCTGTGTTCCCTTGTTGAGTGTTAGTGTTCATGCTTGTGTCTCTTTTGGTTCTTTCATGTTTTGCTTTAAAAGTTAGTTTTCTTTCATGTCCTGTCTTCACTTTTCTTCCTGTCTGTCCTCCCTTGATTGTTTTCACCTGAGTTTGATTATTTGCACCTGTATCTTGTTCCCGTCCAGTGTCTAATCCCTAATCAGTCCTCACTGTTTGTTTCCTGTTTGCTTCCCTGTGTTCTCTTATTTCCTTTCACCCTTCCTTTCATGTTTTTGGATTTTTCTTTTTTTAACCCCTCAACTCAAAAAGGCTGATGGGACACTGTCGCCGGGCGGGCGATCGGCTTTGTTAATGTGATAACTCAAACCTAGGATGTTCAAATTCATACCACAGATGCATCCACTAAAAATGTAGGACAACTTACTATAATAATGCCACACACCTAATGTGACAGTATTCTCAGTGGTTTATATTTATTATGATTTTCATATTTCTTATTCCTGGTTCTTAATGACCCGTTTGCTTTTGAATTGATATGGTGAATAAAGTCACTATGGCTCATGTGCACCCCATTAATAGCTACTTGCTTCCAGGGCATTTGTTGCCACGTAAAGATTCTACTGCCTGGAGGCTGAGGAGTAGTACTGGCGGCCAACAGTATTTTTTGATTATGTAGCATTTGGGAAAAAGCTATTAAAGAGCTTGTTTTTTTGTTTTTGTGTTTGTATCCTCTGTGCCCTGCATTCTGGGTCTACTATTAAACTCTCTGCACAGCTACATTTATATAACTCACGGTTTAGAGGAAAGTTGTCTTCAGTTTTCAAATTTGGGTTTTGACCTGCTATTGTGGAAAAATACCTCATCTGTCCTTAATAGATCACACTTCTCCTTAATAGACAAAGCCAACTAGCTGAGAGAATTCTTTTTATATCCCTTTGTATTTACTTTTTCACTCCCAACAATTTGCTTTTCTTAAACAAAGATGGTAAAAATTCAGAGCTGATGTCACACAAGAGACAGTGGACTCTTGATTTCCTTTCTTGTGAGACTGGTAGCTTTAATACCAGTGTGTGTTTTCACTCTGCTGTTTCTCACTGAACATAGTCTTTGACATGCTTTGCATTGTCTCTTCGTTTTCTCATTTGCCTAACTGTCATTCCCCCCTGGACACGTACACAGTGCTGTCACTGTCTGTTTTTTTTTCTGTTATTGCACTCTGAATATGTATTTTACTTAGGAAATTCTTTGTTCATTTTGTAAGAGCATTTCCTTACCTCAGTTGACACCTTTTCTTTGCAGTAGGATTATTTCTCCAACATAATTTTTTCTTTAAATCATAAATATAAATGAATGGAATGCCTATGGAATGCCTAGAATTGCACAAGATCAATAGGACCATAATAACCTCAATCATAAATCCATATCATCAACAAGACTGGCTACAGATACCAACTACAGAATGGAGCAACCCTCAGCCACCAACTCTACATGGATGCTGTCAAGCTGTATGCCAAGAGTAAACAAGGCACTGATCCATGGATCCACACCATTAGGAGCTACAGCAATGATATCTGAATGTCATTCGGACTGGAGAAGTGTAGTTGAATGGTACTAAAGAGAGGGAAGGTAGTCAGAACTGAGGGGGTTGCACTACCAGAAGGCAACATTGCAGACATTGAGGACAGCTACAAGTACCTTGGAACCCACAGGCAAATGGAAACCATGAAGGGGCCGCTAGGAACGCTGCAACTTCCAAGTACCTGCAGAGAGTAAGGCAAGTCCTAAAGAGTCAGCTGAATGGGAAGAACAAGATCCGGGCATTCAACACCTACACCTAGGAGGAAATGGAAGCCACTGACATCAAGACAAGGAAGCTCCTTATCATGCATGGAGAGTTTCACCCCAAATCTGGCACCCTGAGACTATACGCTTAAGGAAGGAAGGAGGCTGAGGACTAGTGAGAGTCAGAACCACTATCCTAGATGAAACAACAAAGATCCATGAGTAGGAAGATGGCTGCAATTGTTCATGTGTTTAGTGAGTAGCTCAGGCAGCAGAAACCTTAGAAGGAAAAGGATATATATATATATATATATATATATATATATATATATATATATATATATATATATATATACATATATATACACACACACACACACATATATATATATATAAAAGATAGAATATATATATATATATAGAATTCATGAAGAATTGAACAAGTCCTTTCAGTACACTGAACTTGTGCTAACTGTGTGCTTGCTTGTGACCAAACACACAGTTAGTAGCATTCCTTCATGGGTGACCGCCTTCTCTGTTTGTGAGGGATGTGAAATAGGAGATGTTGGTTGGTAAAATCTATTTTAAAAAGTATTAAAAAGTTCAAATGATATCTTCCGTAATATCTTTGCACTGTAGCTTAGAGAAGGAAAATAAGAGTCTCGCTGATTGTTCAGCAGTTGACAACTTACAAAGTCCTTCTCTGATACACTGAAGCTGCAACGCCATAAATTAATTCTGTCATGACCTTGTGAGCAGAGCATGTCATGGAGTTCAGCCACTGCCAAAGCTAAACCGGTGCATCTAAGCAGCAAGTGTTTTTACCATAAACCTTCTCTGAATTCTGCACATTTCTGCTGCCCTCTTGGCTAGGTCTCTCTTGAAAAAGAGATTTTTTAAAATCATATTTTTAACTGAATAACTGAATTATGTTTATATTTTGTTAAGGCGGGGCTGGTTAATCATCATCCTCATCTATTCAGATAATACCAAGGCAGTAAGTTCCAGTGTAGAATTGGCCAGGCAGGGAAAATGTGCTTTCAGCTGCCTGACTATAAATAATATTGATTGCAGATGTAGAGATGATTTTCAGTGAGAGAGACAGGAATCAGACTGCCATCTATCTCAAATGCTGGCTACAAAGTACCCACCCCGCTTTCTCTTGTCTGCTGCTCCAGATAGGGTGATGTTGCTGGCCAGCAGCTACAATTTTATTGCTGTAACAGCTGTGAAAACAGAGCAGTCGCTGAGATACAGGCAACCACCTGGCACTTCAAGGAGTGTCCCTGTGGCACATTCGCACTGTGCAACTAACAGCTATTTTACAAGGCCCCTGAGCGTAGTTGCATTTTGCTCCCTTCACGAGATGACTTTCACCCAGACAAAGTAAGTGAAATATTTTGGCACACACTACAGTACTTAATGCTAAATCGCTGAGGATTTCAGGGTCGTCATTATATAAAGAGATCATCCTCAGCCAATGTTTTCAGCATTGCTAAAAAAGTCTTTATTATTCAAACTGTTAATTTAAAGGTTAAATAAGGACAGTGCCCACAATTTGTTCACTTTGCATGTGTGTGTGTGTGTGTGTGTATGTGTGTGTGTCAAAATGTGAGATCTTTCATTACAAACAGTAAAATAAATACATGGCTTGTTTTTATCTTCATTCATGTGCCTGCCTCCTGTGTCAAGTCTGTGTTCTTGTCATCGTGTTTAGTTGTTTCCTGTTTTACTTTGTCAGTCTTGTGCTCTGTGTTTAGTTTTCCCTTCCTGTGTCTCATTTGTTGTGATCCTGTTCACCTATGCCTCACCCTCCCCAGCTGTCTTACTCTCCCTGATTACCTGGTGTGTGCGTGTTTATTGTCTCAGTCTACTCCTTGTTGCTTGTCAGAGTCTTGTTGTCGTAGTGGCAGTATTTCGTTCCTGTGTTCCCTCTTGAGTTTTTCCCCAGTTTAGGTTTCCTTTAATTTTGTAACTTGCATTGTTCTGTTGCTTGTGTCTTCATCCACAATAAAGGCTCGTCTGCCTGCTTCTGAGTCCTGAGTTTGAGTCCACACCCTTCATGCTCACCACCCAGTCTGCCTTCGCCAACATCATGAAAGCATGGCGCTATCTTGCCTTGTGTCAGGCTACTGGTGATGGTGTAGAGCCATCTGTCAGCTCAGTGTTTGTTATTTATATGTCTTTTTAATTATACTTATACAAGTATAGGTCAACCAACCTAGTTCATTAAGGCCATTAAACACTGGGCACGTTGCGTTTTTGCAAATAAATCATCCTCATAAAACTCACTGTGAAAAAAAATGAAGTTGACATCAAGCAATGATGTAATGATGTCCTGATGTTTCTAAAGAAGAGAAGGAAGAAACAGAGATTCTGGGTTTATCCAACTTATGAGAAAGCAGCAGCAGCAGGGAGAGTTCATAGTTTGATCTCAGAGTTGAAACTGCATCACAGCACATATTTCAGGATGTCAGGGGGCAGTTTGAGCCTTTGTTGGCAGAGTTGGGATCACATCTGATGAGGCAGAGAAATAATTTCAGATAGCCGACTGACCCAGAGCAGCGAGTAGCTGTGTGTCTAAGGTAAAATAGTATTATTTTATTGTTCCCACATCCCTGTATATTCAGTGTATCGTGTGCATTTTGAGCTATGATCTCACATGTTGCTAAATGCAGTGCTCTGATTGGTCAGATCTGTTCAGAAAATTCGAACTTGATCCAAAAAATAAATGCCACAAATTTGTCCTGTGAAATGACATGGTCGGTGTGAACGGCTGCATTAACAGGAAGAGTCCAAAAAGTATTTTTAACACACGAAACATTCGCACTAAATTTAGGCGTCCGGTGTGTACAGGCCTTTCAACAGGCATGGGAACCAGTGAAGCTTGTGAGTTTAATTTTAGTGGTAATGTATCACGTGACCAAGACAAGCGTCATGATGCACCTCATAGACAGATGCGACGAAGAGAATCCACCCGTTTTTCAAAATAAAATGTATAAATAAATAAAACGGAAATAATCTAAGTAGTTTATTCTTTTAGTGCAGACCAGTACCAGATGACCTGGGGAACTCTGATTTAAATAACACAATGTTTACCCAGTGTTTACTCTCTCCAAATTTTATTATTCTCTCGCCATCAATTTGCAGGCCAGAAGCAGGGGGTGCATAGGGTGGAAGCGGCCTGTGGGCCGGGCGTTTGAGACCCCTGGTGTAGAGGATTTTTTTCTTGGTACCAAGTGAGCACCACTGTCATAACTGGTTTGTTTGTATTTACTTCAAGTCCAGGATGGGGTGGGCAAGTATTCTCCACCCCTTTGGAGTTGGAGACCAGAGTTTTCTGCTCCTCAGTCAGACCACCTGTTCCTCGTCAACCTCATCAGCCACAGTTTAAAAGAACCGGCTCCAGCACCCAGTCTCTATCAGGTTGTCTGCATCATTTGTGAGGTGACCAGGCTAGTTTAGTTACTCTGTGATGCGCCCTCCTGTGTACTTGTGTTGTCCTCCTCTCCTTCACGCCCAGGACTCTCCTGCTGGCTGTCAGAGTCCCCAAACACACCTGTTTCTGTGAAGCTGGCCCGCTAGCATTAGAACTGAACCAGATACTCACCCCACCTTCTTACCTGTCGTTTCTACCTGCCTGGAAACTGAAGTCAGTTGTTGTATTTTCCCCCTTCTCAGATAGCTGCCAGCTCTGCCACGTAAGCTCAGTTAATTCATTCCTCTCTTTATGGAAATTCTCATTGGAGTAAAATTCCTGGACTAATATGTTTCCTCTCTCCCAGACCTCTCACCTCGGTGTTCCATGCTGCCTCCAAAGTCCTCCCAGAGCCCCACTGCTAGCACCCCTGTAGTGTAAATAAAACCTTGAAAAGAAACATTTGTCCCAGTTGTCTGTTGGTTCTGCTTTTGAGTCCACGTGTTTTCTCTAGCCATGCCAGCCATAGCGACCACAGCCTACCTGAGTACTGCTGCTGTGTCCATCCCTATATTACCACAGTGTACCCATCTTCTGATGGCTGCTTCCAGCAGGATAATGTCACACATCACAGAGCTCAGATCCTCTCAAACGTGTTTCTTGAATATGACAATGAATTCATTCTACTCAAATAGCCTCCACAGTCACCAGATCTCAATGCAATAGAGCATCTTTGGGATGTGGTGGAACATAAGATTTGCATCATGGATGTGCAGCTGACAAATCTGCCGCAATTGTGATGCTATCTTTGCCATGAAGAATCCGATCCGGTAATAGCAAAGTGTACCTAATAAAATGGCCCATGTAAACACTGTTGAAAACTATAACACAGCCAAATGTTGCTGTGCAACAGCAAGGACTGCACTTTAGAAGACCAGATGGTTGTTTCCATGTACATTAGTGGTCCAGTGAGATACTCTCTTACCAAATGGGAATATTGTTTGTGTTATTGGAGTTAAGCAAACAACTGCATGTCTTTTTAATGCGACAAAATTCATTCATATAAATAAAACTGACAGTGTGAATAGAGTTATAAAGCAGATTCTCCAGATAAATGATTCATGAAGGGCTTAAATAATGTGCTGAGCCTACACCTCTCTTCTCTCTCAGCTGGCATAATTTGTAGTCACTCTTGGGGGGGGGGCAAAAAAATAAAAATAAAATAACAGCAAGGGCACAGACTGCCTTTCTCACTGCTCCATTAGGAAAAGATTTGTCCTCCTAAGAGCCCTCAACTGTTGGTAATGGCGCTTGTGTGCTATCTTCAAGGCTGGCAGTGCTCCTCTGATTCCCTACAATTGTCAGATTGTACCTTCAATCAGACAGAAGCTCTTCGGTGCTGCTCCATATTTTTCTTTTTATCTTTTTTGCCCACATTGGAGACCATGGTGGCCATAGGTGAAATAACTGTCACAGCAGCGCAAATACTAAAGAGTGACTTTATAATAATTGCAAGAAACCCTGCAGGTGAATCTTGTGTGGTAAAAGGAAATTCTTCTTCTCATGTTTGTAACTTTGGATTTTGTCTATAATGTAGTAATATTTGGTTTAATTTTTATATGGTGAACCTAACTTTAAAATGAAAAAAATAAATAAATAAATAAACAATATACTAAAGGATGGACAAAAGATGCCTGTCTGTATTTCCAAGTTAAACTGCTCCAACTTTGTAATTTGGCCTTTTAAATTCCTGGCTACACATGGTGTACATCTGTGGAGCTGGAGCTGTGTTGCACTGTGTAGAGAGCTGCTGTTAATAATTAGAGAGTTTGGCATACATCTAATCAGTTTTAAAATATTAATAGATAGATTATCTTTCAGTCTGATAAGTATCAGCTGCGTTGGATGATTGAGTTGTATCCAGTGAACAGAATGTCTTATTTGTGATTTTAATGTGTGTTTGCAGCAAAATAATAAGTTTTCTGAATGAACGAATGACACTTTTTTGGTGAGTTTTAATGTTACACACAGTCCAGGTTTTCCAGTAGATAAGCAACCTGACAACTGACAGCCTAGACCAGTGGTTCCCAAAGTCAAGAGTGCTGTGGCCCCCTTAAAAACCAGAAAATCCCATTGGGCCCCCCTTTACCCTGTTGGCTATAAATTGCTAATACTACCCAGTCGTATGTAAAGTGCTAATGCCAATATGTGACCCACTTGCCACTGGGACAAAAACTTCAATACAAGAGCAGTAAATTTAGGTCCGAGTAATGTCACAAGCTAAACACCTCCTATTACCAGTTTTAATTCATTTTTTTATATAAATAAATTTATGTAAACCTGTGACTATGCATACTTGTGTGTAATTTCACTGAGTATTTCTCTCTGACTCCTCCCCTCCTGCCGCACCTGAACCACCTGTCTGACACTTCGATTCATTTCCTCATTCATAAAGTCTCTGCAAAGCGATCAGAGGAGTGAATTCATCTGAAGACGTTTATGTTTCTTATTCTCTCGCCATCATTACTGTAGCATCACTGTTACATCACACTGATCTGTATGAAGCTTTAGACACAGAACACACTTTGGATGGAAAATGTCTGCATCAGAAGATGTGAATGTTTGAGTGAAGATGAGGCTTAAACGATCTGAAGACTTTAAAACTGAACTAAATGAATTTAAAGTGACTTAAATGATGTCAACATTTTGAAAGTTATGATGTCTGAAATTCAGAGTATGGTTCTCGACATATTTTCCACTGAAAATCACCTAAATCTGTGATCATCGGCTCTATAAGGGATCAGCAAACCGTGTCCAACTCCGCCTCCACAGCAGAAGGATCAGGATCAGGGATTCAGACCGGATAAGGTCTGGATCCAGTTCAGGCTCCAGTTATTTTCCAGCTCATCCAGCCAGGATTCATTCATAATGGCTTCGTTTTCCTGACACAATCTGCATTCTTTAAAATGTCTCATCCTCCCAAATCTGCACTGAACTATTTAAAACCTATAAAGCTGAGACATTCATTATAACATGTTTGCCTTTATTGGTAAAACTTTACATTCATTACAGACTTGGATGCCCTGAATGTTTTCATCTAAATAGGAAACTGATTGAACTCTGACCTTGTAACAGTATCTCAGTGAAACAGCTCTGCTGTGGTTGTCAGAGCGCCACCATCTATTAGTGAAGCTGATCTTGGATCAGATTAAAAACGGTTAAACTGGAAACATTAAAGCAGTGTTTCTGTAAACATTTCTCAATTTTATCCACTAATGGCAGAAATAATTAAATTCTCCATTTAAAAAAAAAAGGTTGCTATTCCATCAATAGATTCTATTTTTATTGTATAATTATTTAAACAAATAAATAGCCATAAACTGAACTGTCATAAACTGCAGCAGAAACAGTTTTTATTACGTAACAAACTGACCTGAGGTCAGCTCCGCCCCCGGGGTCAGCTGTTCCCCTAGTTGTTTCTCCACATTCTTATCTTCACTTTCTGTCTCCTGCATTTTGTCTGTCATAAACTGCAGCTGAATAATTACATTTGATAAACCAAATGTAAAATTAGGATCAGCTGATCAGCTGTATTAGAACAGGAAATGCTGAGTTGCCGATCTCAGAGTTGGTCAACCCAGAGTGTGTTTTTAAACTCAGAGTTTGATGAACACGCTTCCTGGAATAGGCTTCTAGTGACCAAAAAAAGTATCGCTGTCACACTAATAAGCTTTCAGTGATAAGAAAAACAGAATACGGTAAGCAGAACATACATCTAGTTTAATGCTACTATCACACCAAGTGATGGAGTTGCTGCATCATTTTGTGCTATATGTAAACCCCTGTGAGCATAGTTTCAAACATATCCCACAAGCACAGTGTGTGGCAGCCTGCAGTTCCATCTGACCGAAAGCTGTGGGCTCCACTGTGATTTTTTTTACAGCCAGCCCCTGTGAAGAGACCTCTCATTACTTGCAGAGAGGCTGGTCCTTCTGCTTTCTGTGAGAGAGAGGTAAACACAGATGTTCCTGAGACTGATTGTCCATTTAGAGCCAATCAGCTAGACAGTCAGACTGATAGAGATGGAAATCCAATCACCTGGTCGCTGCTGACTTACAGGTTGGGGGGGGGGGGTGCAAGTGAGGCTTTGTGTGATTATGTTACCCTGGTGATGGGATAGGATGCGTTAAGTGCTACTTCAGTAGTGTCCAAGATTGTATAATAATGTGTTTCGTGTTTTTGGTGTAAATGGACAGTTGAAAACACACTGATTTGTACTGCTGGGAGATCTGGAAATAGTTCTGCTGCTTTTTGTCTCTCTCTGACACCGACACACTGAATTTCATATTCATCTCAAGTGCAAAAGGCTTTTTAACTGCACTAAAGCCCAATACAGAGAAGGACAAAAGCCACTGAAGCATGAAAAATCACCAGAATCGTCCTTCATCTATTCTTGACACCCTTCGCCGCCTCCTCTGCTCCTTCTAAAATGGAAACACACCACCCATTTGAGGTCTCCTGGGATCTCATTTATATCCGTTGAATACACACACACACACTTCCCAACATGTATGACACTTCCCACTGAAAAGCTGGATTTTAAAACAATAAATTTACCAAAAGAATGTGGAAACCTTGATCCATGTGTCTAAATCTTTTGGTGACACAGATGGCAAGGTAGTGGATTTAATCCAGATTTTATAATGATCTTTGTCATGCAGTTCATTTCTTTTTCATCCCAAACTATAATTGAAATGTTTGTTTTATCATATATATTCCAGCCTGCAGTGTGGAATATTTAGTGCAACAGGAGTGTGGTATTATTCCACAAGGCCAGCTCCATTTTTACTCAGCCCATTAAATGGTCATTATCAGTTTGCCGTATTGCCAGTAGATGACCTAGGAGGTTGTTATCAACTCTATTTCAATGATGGTCTTCTTGCTCTGCTGGTCAGATAGTGATGGGTGATGTGCCTCACCTTTGGAACTTAATCCACTAGATTTTTAACTGAGGCACACAATTTGGAGACTCGCCTTTTTATTATTTATTTATGTGTCTTTCGGGGGGGGGGGTTGTTTTGGTTTTTTTAAGCTGTTTAAGCTGATTTGTGGTAGTGTTAGTGAAAGATCATGGCTTGGGTAAAAATACACCCATTTAAAACAAAGTACAGTGGGTACGGAAAGTATTCAGACCCCTTTAAATTTTTCACTCTTTGTTTCATTGCAGACATTTGCTAAAATCAAAAAAGTTCATTTGATTTCTCATTAATGTACACTCAGCACCCCATCTTGACAGAAAAAAACAGAAATGTAGAAATTTTTGCAAATGTATTAAAAAAGAAAAACTGAAATATCACATGGTCATAAGTATTCAGACCCTTTGCTCAGTATTGAGTAGAAGCACCCTTTTGAGCTCGTACAGCCATGAGTCTTCTTGGGAATGATGCAACAAGTTTTCCACACCTGGATTTGGGGATCCTCTGCCATTCTTCCTTGCAGATCCTCTCCAGTTCCGTCAGGTTGGATGGTGAACGTTGGTGGACAGCCATTTTCAGGTCTCTCCAGAGATGCTCAGTTGGGTTTAGGTCAGGGCTCTGGCTGGGCCAGTCAAGAAAGGTCACAGAGTTGTTCTGAAGCCACTCCTTTGTTCTTTTAGCTGTGTGCTTAGGGTCATTGTCTTGTTGGAAGGTGAACCTTCGGCCCAGTCTGAGGTCCTGAGCACTCTGGAAGAGGTTTTCTTCCAGGATATCTCTGTACTTGGCCGCATTCATCTTTCCTTCAATTGCAACCAGTTGTCCTGTCCCTGCAGCTGAAAAACACCCCCATAGCATGATGCTGCCACCACCATGTTTCACTGTTGGGATTGTATTGGGCAGGTGATGAGCAGTGCCTGGTTTTCTCCACACATACCGCTTAGAATTAATGCCAAAAAGTTCAATCTTCGTCTCATCAGACCAGAGAATCTTATTTCTCATAGTCTGGGAGTCCTTCATGTGTTTGTTGGCAAACTCTATGCGGGCTTTCATATGTCTTGCACTGTGGAGAGGCTTCCGTCGGGCCACTCTGCCATAAAGCTCCAACGTCAACAATCAGTTTAATTAAACACAGCTGGACTCCAATGAAGGAGTAGAACCATCTCAATGAGGATCAGAAGAAATGGACAGCATGGGAGTTAAATATGAGTGTCACAGCAAAGGGTCTGAATACTTATGACCATATGATATTTCAGTTTTTCTTGTTTAATTTGCAAAAATTTCTACATTTCTGCTTCTTTCTGTCAAGATGGGGTGCTGAGTGTACATTAATGAGAAATAAAATGAACTTTTTTGATTTTAGCAAATGGCTGCAGTGAAACAAACCACTGTACATTTAACAAATCTATATTTGCTATCTTTCTGCAGCCTTTTAACCTGAAAATTTAGATGCACTTCTTCACATGACAATTAAAAATAACCACTAAGAAGGTAGAGGAGACATGGGTCTGATAACAGCTGATAGTGGCCATTTAAGGGGCGAAAAATGTTCAAAATGTGCAAAAACTTTAAAAGCTCTGTCTCTTTGAAATAGCAAAATAAAGCTACTGAGATGGCATGGCTAATGGCAATTTATTTTAATGCTACTAGTCACAATTTAACAAATGTGGTTTTTAGAACAGCATTTACCTCAGTTTTAATTGTGTGGTCTTGATGTGGCATGTGTGTTCCTGCCCATATGATTCATACTGTCCTTCTGTGTTCTGTCCTTCTTGGCATGAAACCTGCATGTCTGATCATTAACTGTGCTTTATAAAGGGAGATTATATTAAGAAGTGGGTGCACACAGCTATAATTTAAACCTTTTGCGTGCACGTAAACTCTTGCACTCCTGTGCACTTTTTCAAATAAAACATTTGACCTTTGAGGTTAGGCTTTATCTTGCTTCTTCTACACTTCAGTGTATTAAAAATACTGTAACCTAACTCTAAGTCATTCTTCGAACTGGGTCACACTGCTTTAATTCTCCGCAGCATTATATTTGTCTTGCACAACAAATAAAGTGAATTTCTCTTCCTTTCCATTTAGCAGTGTCACCTCTGAACCTTTGTACTTTATTTAAAAGCCTAGCAGCAAAACTGTGCCAGCTGAGGTTTTTGCACGTTTATATATCAAAGTGTGTCCTCATGCATGTTCAATGTACAGTTGTGTGTATGGATATATTTTAATGCCATTCCAGGATGCTTTTGTAGGTGTACATGTATTATATCCACATCATAATACAAATGTGTTTTATATGGTATGCAGAAGCGCAAGAGTGCACACATCTAACAGAACATATGCTGACTCAGGCCTGGAAGAGCACTTTGCGAAGTGTCTTGACAGGCCTGCTTTGATGTTGAATCAAGGTGGCCCACTGTCAACACTAGGAAACGTTAGCAAAGGAAAGTCTTTTATTTCCTCTGTGCTCTGTAAACACAACTTCAAGGCTGTGCTAGCACATGATAGGCATCAAGGACATCATTCTGTGGAGCCTGAGACATGACAAGGTTCTGCACACTAGGGCTGCCCTAAAAGTGGAATAATTCAAATTATTAATACAATAAAGTAGCCACATAATACCACTAATCTTTCAACGCAGTTCAATTTTATTTATATAGTACCCCACCTCTTGCCCTATGGCAGCTGGGATAGGCTCCAGCCCCCCACCCCACCCCGACCCTGAACAGGAGAGGCGGAAGAGAATGGATAGATGGATGGATAGCACCAAATCACAACAACAGCCACCTCAAGGCACTTTATATTGTAAGGTAAAGACTCTAATATAGAGAAATACCCTACAATCAGATAACCCAGAGCAAACACTTAGTAACAGTGGGAAGGAAAAACTCCCTTTTAACAGGAAGAAACCTCCAGCAGAACCAAGATCAAGGAGGGGCACCCTTCTGCTGTGACCCGTTGACAGTAAGGAGAGGGACACGGGACAAAAGATACACTGTGGAGGAAATCAAGAGAATAACTAATGCTTAAAGTTAGAGTGATGTAAAAACACAAGAGTGAAGAAGAAACACTCTTCATGGGAAGCCCCAAACAGTCTAGGCCTATTGCAGCATAACTAATGGAGGGTTCAGGGTCACCTGATCCAGCTCTAAGTGTAAGTTTGATTAAAAAGGAAGGTTTTCAGCCTAATCTTAAAAACAGAGGGGGAGAGGGGGTCTCCTGAATCCAAACTGGTAGCTTGTTCCACAGAGAGGAGCCTGAAAGCTGAAGGCTCTGCCTCCTGTGCTACTTTTAAATATCCTAGGAACCACAAGTAAGCCAGCAGTCTGAGAGCAAAGTGCTCTATTGGGGTGATATGCTGCAATGAGGTCTTTAAGATAAGATGGGGCCTGATTATTCAAGACCTTGTATGTGAGGGGAAGGATTTATAAATTTGATTCTGGGTTTACAGGGAGCCAATGAAGAGAAGCCAATATGGAATATGGAAATATGCTCTCTTTCTAGTCCCTGTCAGTACTCCTGCTGCAGCATTTTGGATCAAGTGAAGGTTTTTCAGAGACACCATGTTTCTAAGATTTTCAGGGCTGAATACAATACCCTCAGTTTAATCTGAATTTAGATGCAGTAAATTAGCGGTCATCCAGTTCTTTGTTTTTAAGACATTCCTGCAGTTTAACTAATTGATGTCTGTCATCTGGCTTCATGGATAGATAAAGCTGGGTATCATCTGCATAGCAATGGAAATGTATGCAATACCTTCTAATAATACTGCCTAAGGAAAGCATGTATAGTGCAAATAGAGTTGTGCCTAGCAGAAAACCCTGTGGAACTCCAAAATCAACCCTAGAGTGAAGAAGACTCCCCATTTACATGAACAAATTGGAATCTATTAGAGAGATATGATTGAAACCACTCACTACAGTGCAGTACTATTTTATACCTATGGCATGCTCTGATCTCTGTAATAAAATATTATGCTGAACAGTATCAAACTGCACTGAGGTCTAGCAGGACAAGCACAGAGATGAGTCCACTGTCAGAAGCCTTAAGAAGCTAATTTGTAACCTTCACAAATGCTGTTTCTGTACTGTGATGAATTCTGAAACCTGACTGAAACTATTCAAATAAAACACTGATCTGCAGATGATCAGTTACCTGTTTTACTACTTTTACTACTCTTTCAAGAATTTTTGAGACAAAAGGAAGGTTGAGGTGCTAGAAAGTGGGTGTTAGGCTGAAATGGAGGATGTGGGTGCTTCTATTGTCTGCAGGCAACTTAATCTGATTACTAGTCTGCTAACCCCTATTTAATTTTTTCTTTTTCTTTTTCTTTTTTTTTGCCTCTGGGTGTGCAATGTGCTTTTATTCTTTGCTCAAACACTTAAGAGTAGCAATCATTTAATCCTTCATATTGCTAAGCAATGTTTTCATTAACTGGGTATATAAAGGCCTAAAGCTTGCACAGTTACACTAAATAACTTCCCAAAAAACAAATTACATTTATATATGAACCCACAAGGATACATTTGTATAGTCAGTGAAAAATAAATAAATAAATAATGGAAACCAGCCTTTAAAAAGCTTCATGAGGAAATGCATGCATTCAACATGTTTGCTTGAAGTCAAGGACATATGCAAGTCTTTGAGAAATAAACTTTTGAAAGACAACTCTAGAGCATACCTTTCAGAATGTAAAGAAATTAAAAGTACATGACGGTTGATATCTGTGGTACCATTTACTGACAAAAAATACTGTAGCTGTCTTCACCACTACTTTATCTAAGCTTTATTTAAAGTTGTTCCATCTTGGTACAATTTCTGTTTTCAGTAAGGGGTTGTCAAATTGTACCGCAGAGTCTTTTTTTCCTTGTATTGTAATTTTATTATCATCCCTTCACAAAATAAATCATTCCAGCAGCAGCAGGTACACTGCAAGGATCCTTGGTGGGATTCCTCTCTACTAGCTATTCTCCTTTACGTTTTCCTATTCTCCCCACAAGCTTAATCTCTCTGAAACATGTCCCAGTTTTGGTGACGCACAGCCGGAGTGCTATAAATGACTACAGTCCCACACCATAAACTGTGGTGCAGCCATATCAACAACAATGGGGGTCTTAGAGGGATTCATTTAGAAAGGGGCTGGTGGAAAGACAGCTGGTGACAAAGATGGGCAGAAGAGATAATGGACAGACTGAAAGCAGCATTGGTCTGTTATGTAGAGCAATATGTGAAGCAGCACAGTACATGTTACCCTATTAGTAGGCCATCACATCTAAAGCAGACTAATCAGGCTGTGAAAATATGAAGCATATGTCATGTTGTTCCAGTGTACATTTTGCATAATGTGAGCAGAACAGACATGTTTTGTGGCCACTTGGGAATAAAGTGTTCACACTACATGTAAATGTCCCAGCACAGTGTTCCAGTGTACGGAGAGGGATTTTAAATCAGTGCACCAGTTCGACATCATTTGTGCTCTGGGTCACTCATCTTTTTATGATGGGACACTTTTTCCTTGTTGCACCCCACCCCGATTCCCATCCTCCGAAAGCCCCTGCTCTCAATAGTTCCTGTTCTGCTAACATAGTCACCACTTTTGTTAAAGCCACTAAACTGACATGAGTACATGTCTAAAACAGTAAATGTGCTGTTTAATGGTGTTTTCCCTTGCATCTTTAAAGATATTTTCATAACAGCTGCTATAGGAGCAGATACAGCAGGTCATCAGTTAATTGCAGCCCCGGTGGTTCACCCTCAACTCCTCCTGCCCAGATGTCAAAGTGTCCTCAAGCAAAGCATTTAACCCTGGACTGACTACAGCGCTGTGTGTGCGTGTGCATGTGTGAAATGGCAAATAAGGAGAAGTGCTTTGGATAAAAGCACCACATAAATGCTGGTTTACTGCTGATGTCCAAAGCAACACCGGGAGCATTAGCTGAGTGAATATACAGCCTAGGTTCTTTTTTTTTATTTAGATAAATGTATTTATTTTATGTGACAAAACAGCTTGCAATCTATTACAGCATCTGTGTGCTACTTTTTAGTGCTTGAAATGCTTAGCCATTGCCATTTTGTCCCATGTGACTTAACAAATCAGTCCATAGTTGTCAGCCAGGTCACAAATCAGTCATAACCATCACTCCGATTTGGAATTGACAGGTTACTATTAACACCACATACTCTCTGTATTCTACCAGTGTCTTGTATTCCACCTCAAGATGTATTTTGATCATTTTGCAGTAGACAGAGATGGACTTAATATACACTCACCTGTCACTTTATTAGATACACCATGCTAGTACTGGGTTGGACCCCTTTTGCCTTCAGAACTTCTTTACTGCTTTGTGCCAGTGAGTCAAAAGGTTGCTGGAAACATTTTCCAAAGATTTTTGGTCCATATTGAATTGACAGCATCACACAGGTTCTTCAGAGTTGTCAGCTGCATATCCATGATGCAAATCTCCCGCTCCACCACATTCCAAAGGTGTTCTATTGGATTGAGATCTGGTGAGTGTGGAGGCTATTTGAGTACAGTGAACTCACTGTCATGTTTAAGAAACCATTTTAAGGTCATCTGAGCTCTGTGACATGGTGTGTTTTCCTGGTGGAAGCAGCCATCAGAAGATGGGTACAAAGTAGTCAAAATGGATGGGCATGGTCAGCAACAATTCTCAAGTATGCTCTGGCGTTAAAGTGATGCTCAGTTGATACTGAGGGGCCCAATGTTTGACAAGAAAATATCCCACACAGCATTACACCACCAGCAGCAGCCTGACCTGTTGATACAGGGCAGCATGGATGAATGCTTTCATGTTGTTTACACCAAATTCTGACCTACCACCTGAATGTTGGAGCATTGAGACTCATCAGAGCAAGTAACATTTTTCCCAATCTTCTATTGTCCAATTTTATTGTGCCCATGTGAATTGTGGCCCCAGTTTCCTGTTCTTAGCTGACAGCAGTGGCACTTCTACTGTTGTAGCCCATCAGCCTCATGGTTTGACATTCAGAGATGCTCTTTTATATAACGAGTGGATCTTTGCCTTACTGATGCCTTCCTATCAGCTTGAAGCAGTCTGGCCATTCTCCTGTAATGTCTGGTATCAACGTGGTATTTTCACCCAGTGAACTACTTCTTACTCTTTTCTGGCACCAACAAACATGCCACATTCAAAGTCACTTAAATCACCTTTCTTCCCCATTCTCACTTTTAACTTCAGCAGGTCATCTTGACTATAACTACATGCCTAAATGCATGGAGTTGCTACTATTGTGTGATTAAATATTTGTGTTAATGAGCAGTTGAGTGTCCTGTGAGGTATTCATTAGAGAGGTTCAATTTGGTGCCATTAAAGTTTGTAGCTGTAGGGTGCCTGTATGATCCACACTGATGGGACACATTTTACCCAATAAACAACCCAAATATGGGATTAAATTAATTTACAATACAAATTAATAGAGGACTTTTACTGAAGAACCAGCTTTTCCCATTCTCTTACAGTATGCAGTGATATATTTTCTTTCCTTATTGGAGCCATCTGTTGTCGTTATTTGTCACTAACATATAGAAGTGGTATTATGAAAACAGTTGTGTACGTTCCCATGAAGCCTATACTGTGTTAAAACTGGTAGAGAAGAAACATGTTGATGAGAATGAAGACATGCAGAAAGCCTTGACACACAAGAAAACACACACACTTTCAAGGCCAAGACACATAAATGTATTAAATATCTAAACCCCAATTCATCTCAGGCACAGGAATTTGATTAAAAAAGCTTTGATGTTTCTGCTGGGGACAGCAGTGCCATTTTGCATTGCATACTGATGGTGCTACAACACCATCTGAGTTCTGTTGTCACTCAGATGGCGTTATGAACTCAGCTGCCTTACCCCAATGGAAATTTTCCTTTAATTAGAACAGCAACAAACTGGCACAGCAGACAGGGTCACGAGGAAGGGTGTGTGTGTGTGTGTGTGTGTGTGTGTGTGTGTGTGTGTGTGTGTGTGTGTGTGTGGCAACGGTCCACTGGTGGAGATTGTGGGAAAGGAAGCAAATAAGTCAAATTAAGGAGGAGCTTTTGTGTGTGTGTGTGTGTGTGGTGGTTGTGGGGGTGCTTTGTTTTGTTTTTTTAATCTATAGTTTTCCCACTTACACTGATGCGTTACTCTAATTTCTAAGAGAAAGTCCAAATCATTTGAAGTTAAGTATGCAGCCTTCTGACTATTTTTCTTAAAGAGATTCAGAAATCAATTTCCCTCCACTGCTTCAGATTGTCCTTGAATACTTTCATGTATCTCTAGTAAACACAGATGTTACAACCACTTCTCTGCTTTCTCCTAACAAGCTATTTGTCCTCCTCACTGCAGCTTCCCTGCTGCATTATTTACTCTGGTAATCCATTAAATCCTCTCTTATCCTCAGTTATCTTAGTCACGAGTTTCCTTTGCACTTCTCAGAGGTCATTTCCCAATCAAAAAGTGCTGTTGTACGTTCTCCTGCATCATGTTGGCTCTCCCTGAACCCATTTTTTTTATTATTTATTTTTATTCATTCATAAGCAAATTTAAATCTTTAACACCCTGACAGCCAACTGCAAAATTTCAGCATTTGTTTCCCCGCTATATGCAGAACTTGGATTTGTGGCAATGTTGTTGCCTGACAAATGAATGTAACCCAGCAAGATTTATGGACAGAGGTGGACTGGTAATCAGGCCATTCTGTCACAACTGGTCAACTCAGCACACTGAAGGACTCTCAAACCTGCAATGACAGGCTGTCATCCACAGGCCTTTGCACTAATCTGTGTTTGAAGAATAACAATCATTCACTACTAAGTTATGCTTATACTATGTGTAATATGTAAGCTTATACATGTTTCTAATATTAATGTCTTGAGATGGCAAATAGTCACATTTCTTACTTTTTAATTATGAAAACAGCTGCAACCATTTAAAAATATTCTACAAGAAATGTTTTAAGCTGTGAAGTCATTTAGTGTGGGGACTCCTCACTCAGCTACTTGGGGTGGCTTTAGTTCAGGAGGTAGAGCAGGTTATCTACCAGTCGGAAGGTTGGTGGTTTGAACCCTGTCTGCTCCAGTCTGCATGCCAAAGTATCCTTGGGCAAGATACTGAACCCCAAGTTGCACTATAAGAAATCACCTCCAACAGTGGTCTAAGCTTTTCTTGAATGTTCATCTTAAATCAAGTTAGAGTTGATCATCAGGGCAAGTGTATGTATATCTCTTTCTCTTTGAATTCATTCATTGTAAGAGTGGTGTAGACAAAGCTTTGTTGCTTTGTAAATTACCTCACTTCGGCTTTTATTAGCAAGTGTGAGTTTGAATGTTTTGGGGGGAGTTGTAGAGTAAAAACACAGGAAAACAAAAGTGTGAGGTTAAAAAAATGGAACAAAAACAGAGATGTGAGAGGGAAAAAAAGTGAAGTGTGTATAGACATGAGTTCCCAGAGTCTGCTACACATTAGACCCAGGCAATCACCCACCATCAGGCTGCAGCCCATTAACTGCATGAATCCTAATTAGATTTGCAACTATTAAGACACTCACACACGCACGTACAGTGCATATAAGAATCTCCTTATGGTCCCATTCAGCGCCTAGTTTTTTGAATCAGTTCATATGTTTTACTGCTGGAACATGAAGTACAAGTAGAGGGAATTGTGTCTACAGCTATATATTCAAGACCTGTTTGATTCTTTTGTGATTGTGTTTGGCCATTTCAATTTGGCTTAATGATATGTCATTGTATGGTGCTTGGACTGGAAAATGGTGTCTTCTTTTAGTATGGCTGAGCAATTGCTCCATGTACTAAAGAAAGAAAAACATATCTGCAGATTTCATGACTATTCACAGCTCTCTTCTTTGTCCTTGTGTCACCCTGCTCTGATTATCTGAAAGTAAATTTATCAAATATTAAAAAGTAGCTGATGATGATAATATTATTATTATTATTATTATTATTATTGAGCTCTGAATAAGTTTTAGGTAGAAAGAATGCTAATGAATAGTTTATGATAATCCCATGAAGGTCATATTTATCATCTAATGTTGTACAAAATGCAACAAAAAAAGCCCTATAAATATATATATATTAATATGCTGATTTCTATAAAACAGCCTATATCCCTTTTGAAAGTCCTTGGTGATTGTTCCAGTCTTGAAGAATTTGTCATAGTTTTTATTTAGTTTGATGCTGTATCAGTTACTTCTGTCTCTGTAGTCCCAGGCTGACTCTAAGATCAGGGCTCTGTGAGGAGGATACCATCTGTTGCAGGACTCATTCTTCTTCTTGTGACTGAAGATAATTCTTTATGGCTTTGGTTATATGTTTTCTGTGACAGTCAAAATGAATTTGAGGCCAGCCAGATGTTCCCCCAACGGTGCTGCATGATGGATAGGAATCTACCTGTACTTCTCAGCATTGAGGAGACTACTAATTCAGTCCAAATCCCCAACTCAGTTTGCTGAAATGCAGCCAATCCTCCAAGAAACCTTTACCACTGTTCACTACTGCCTGCAGACATCATCTTTGTAGCCCTCTCCAGCCCTTCTGCCTTTTGCTGAATCCAAATATTTGAAATTTTTACTGATCAGTCTTGAGCACCTGCTGCTGTGTTTCTGCTGTACCACATACCCCACAAGGGATATCTTCTTGGCTGCAAGTCACAACAAACACATCTAAGTGCATCTCCAAACTGTGAAAATATTTGCTGCGATAAAACTAAACTTTTTTCACAAAAACTCCAGTTTTAGTATAGTTCATTATAGTTTTTAGAATGAGTCCCTTGCATATTTTTTATCTATATACATTACTATATCATAAAGTTTGATAGGACCATAAAGTACTTTACAGACAAAAATCTCAAATTACAACTTACAAGTTGTAGGACTCAGAGGCCCTCACATTGTAACTGTACCCTAATAGATCAGGAGATTGTGTAAGCTATAACATCATGCGACATAACTTTAAATCACAATATAAATATACACGGCTCAAAAAAGTAAAGGGAACACTCAAATAAGAAATGCCACCCCACACCATTACTGACCCACTGCCAAATCGGTCATGCTGAAGGATGTTGCAGGCAGCAGATCGCTCTCCACGGCATCTCCAGACTCTGTCACGTCTGTCACATGTGCTCAGTGTGAACCTGCTTTCATCTGTGAAGAGCACAGGGCGCCAGTGGCAAATTTGCCAATCCTGGTGTTCTCTGGCAAATGCCAAGCGTCCTGCACGGTGTTGGGCTGTGAGCACAACCCCCATCTGTGGACGTCGGGCCCTCATACCATCCTCATGGAGTCGGTTTCTAACAGTTTGTGCAGACACATGCACATTTGTGGCCTGCTGGAGGTCATTTTGCAGGGCTCTGGCACTGTTCCTCCTGTTCCTCCTTGCACAAAGGTGGAGGTAGCGGTCCTGCTGCTGGGTTGTTGCCCTCCTACGGCCTCCTCCTCGTCTCCTGGTGTACTGGCCTGTCTCCTGGTAGCGCCTCCAGCCTCTGGACACTATGCTGACAGACACAGCAAACCTTCTTGCCACAGCTCGCATTGATGTGCCATCCTGGATGAGCTGCACTACCTGAGACACTTGTGTGTGTTGTAGAGTCCGTCTCATGCTACCACGAGTGTGAAAGCACCACCAACATTCAAAAGTGACCAAAACATCAGCCAGAAAGCATAGGTACTGAGAAGTGGTCTGTGGTCCCCACCTGCAGAACCACTCCTTTTATTGAGTGTGTCTTGCTAATTGCCAATAATTTCCACCTGTTGTCTATTCCATTTGCACAACAGCATGTGAAATTGATTGTCAATCAGTGTTGCTTCCTAAGTGGACAGTTTGATTTCACAGAAGTTTGATTTACTTGGAGTTATATTGTGTTGTTTAAGTGTTCCCTTTATTTTTTTTGAGCAGTGTATATCATGGTATTAGACATTCTCTGTACGAAAAACAGTTTATTTACAATTTGTCCTTGCAGGGATATAATAACCAGTCACTTGTATTTGTGTTTACCAATTAAATACCAGAAAAAGATAATAATTATCAAATCCCAAAATGACTCCTTGTCACTAACCAGGCCATGGGACTATGACAAACAAAGGAAACACACACAACCAAACTAAAACTATTTATTTAAAAAAATAAATAAATGGGTCGCATGAGTAGATGAAACGTGTATGTAATATGGTATAGCAACTAAATAAAACACCAAGCAAAAGCCAAATTGATTTCTTATGAAAAGCAACAGCAGCAGTGTTGCCATTGTTGTTGATTGCCATGCCTTTCCTGCAAAACCTGAAAGGGAAACAGGCAGACAAACAAACAGAGGCACAAGTTTAAAAAAAAAATGTCCAAGTGTTACTGTTTCTGCATTTTTCTCATCCATCATGTTTTTATTTGCTTTATAAACCATATAAAATCATCTAAACTTAAATCATGTGCAAATAATTTCTTTCATGACTAAATCATAATGAGTTGTGTAAAACACCATATATATGATGAGCATTTGTCATATGGGTTTAATCACAGGAACATATAACACAATATAAACTGTAGAGAAGTTTACGGTTAGCAAGTACTTTTAGTTGTCATTCTAAACAAAGCTGACCCTGTTGCCATTTGTCTACATCACATTGTCCTCTCATATGTCTGTGTTTGAACCTTATTTGTATGTGTGTGTGTGTGTGTGTGTGTGTTTGTGTGTTTGTGTTTGCCACGCATGGATGCAGAGAGGATTGGTGAAATGATCCCTTCTGTCTCAATGTGTCCAAGCTGGCCACATGGTGGCTGAGCCAGGCCGGGGCCATCTGGACTAGCTGGCAGTGCCCGGCTAATTGAGCGCAGACTGGAGTTTTTGGCTGGCAGGTTGAGTATTCAGTTTGGATAATGACTATAGTGATGAAATGGGGTGTACATTTCAAACCTGGCTGTGAGAACCCCATGCAGTAAGTAGTTTTCAGTGCTGGTTGGGTAAAATCTTGGTCAAGAGAGCAGAAAGACTACTGCAGATATAAGACTAGATGAGAATATTTATTATCCCAACAAACCCTCCAACCTGTCTCTTGGAATTTTGGGAGCAACACATGATCATATTTGGACAAAAATGTGAATAAATGGATTACTACATTATAGGTACTCTTACTTCCAGTAGATTTTTCTTTGTGTGCGCTCTGTCATCTGCTGACCTGTGCTTCCGCTGCTCTGAGATTCATGGGTCTTTGTGGCTCTAGGCCAATTAATTTAACAACATGAGTAGATGCATGCAGAATCCTGAGCTATCATAGCTGATATCCAACTCCTTGACATCATAAAGCTAGTATAAAAGGTAGAATTTGGTGAGTAAATCTAATCAGCATCATCAGCTTAGATTTAAATTGACGTCTGCTACTCTTGATGCAACCTAACACTCTCTCACCAAAATGCTACATATTAACATTTTGTTTTCTCTCTCCCTGAAAAATACAGCAACTGTAGTTAACTTGTAGACACACTGTGGTTCAACACAAACTGCACAAAAACATTTTTTTTAATTTTTGCATTTAAAATGACTTGCCACTTGAAAAAAGTTACTCTATTTATACCCACTCTCCTTCTGTTGTGCTGGATGTTGAAGTGCCGCAGTTTTATTGGAATCTGCAACATGAACACATGACAGAAATGAGATGGGGAAAAATAATGTGTTGAGGGTGCAGGCCAGATCATGGGATGTCAATACTGGATGTTGTCAGCTGGAAGCAATGCCAAGTTTTAGCACACACTGGCTTAACAGTATTATGTATTAATCTATTAGATTTAATTAGTAATTAAATAAAAGGTGCTATTCCATATCATTTTTAATAACAACACCACATAGTTGAGAGGTCTAGTTCAGTGACTCAAATTAGCTGAGGTGAAGCCCTTTAGATAGAAGAACGTCAAGGGGCATCTACCTGTCAGTCAAGGCAGCTAAAAAGTTAAGCCTTGCTTACAAATAAAATTGTGAGTAATGAGTTATTTAAAAATGGCCCAGCCCTCCAACTACATGATTCCTGGGTGAGGGGTGAGCGATGATGACAAAAAAAAAAAAAAAAAGTGTTGAAGTAGGGACTCAAGGGTGAGCATTTGGTGGCCAGTCCTGAGCCCATGGGGCCCTGCCGGGCTTAGCCCAAAGTTATATGGGTCCACCCTCCCGGGGGCCTACCACCCACAGCACATGCTGTTGGGGCCGTTGGGGCTCAGTGCTTTGTAGATTGGGTGCCAGTCAGGGGCAAAGGTCTTGGTGGTCTGATCCCCAGCTTCCTGGTGGGGAAGGAGCCTGAGCTGGTGCATGACACTGAGCGATACCAACAAGATATAGCTGGGCTTGCTTCAGTGCACAGCTTGAGGTTTGGAACCAGTTTTCTGGAGAAGGACCACTCTTGAGTTGTTCCGAGGTGAGATGTGGTGGGCAGGGGTGACTATACTTTTCCACCAGGGAAAAACCCAGTCTGCAGGTAGCAAACCAGGGGGATACGAGAGGGTTGAACCAAAGGTACAGTGAATAGGTTCTGACTGTGGTGGAATCAGTGTTGAAAGTGATGGACCCAGATGAAGCACTCTCCCAGATGGTGAGTGCTCCATCTGGGGACTCCATTGTTTTGATGGGGGATTTCAAGGTTAACTTGGCAACTTCAGTCACTTTGGGTAGTAACAGAATGAAGGTCACTAGGTCACACTTTGAAAGGTGGTAGGGCTGTCCTTTACAGATGGGGTGAGGAGCACAGTCATTCAAGAGGAACTCAGAGTAGGACCGCCGTTCCACATTAAAGTTGAAGTGGTTTGGACATCTGACTAGGATGGCTACTAAGCAAGGTGTTTTGGGCATGTCCTACTGGGAGTTTTTCAGGGAAATGAAAGCTCCCTGAAAAGCCTTCAGCTGATCTGAAATGCTGCAGCTAGAGTGCTGACAGGGCTAGAAAGAGAGGGCGTATTTCTCCTATATTGGTTTCTCTTCATTGGCTCTCTGTTTAATCCAGAATTGAATTTAATATTCTTCTCCTCAAGTACAAGGTCTTGAATAATCAGGCCCCATCTTATCTTAAAGAACTCATAGCACCATATTACCCCAATAGAGCACATCGTTCTCAGACTAGATGACTCTCTTGTTGCAACACTACCGCTGCAAACTGTCGGTCTAGGCATCCCCGAGCCTCCCTGTGCTCTGCGTGCCTCCATTTTCTTGGGTCGTGTTTTAAAATTGGCGCGGTTGATTCTGATAAATCTGGTGACTGATCGCAGGCCGACTCTGTCTTATTACTGTTTTATTGCCATTCAAAGTTGCTTTGAAAATAATGTTCAGAGCAACCATTTTAAAAACAAGATCACAAGTTGTAATAATTTTGGTCGTGCCGCGGTCTCCAACTACTGTTTTCTCTGGTGTGAATGTAGCATAAGGGAGAGGATTTTCATTATTTAAAGGTAAAAGCCCTGAAAGCTATTTTTCAAATTAAGCTGTCCTAATTGTTGTCAGTAAATACTTGTAATTAGTTGAATTTTAACTTAAAGTATTTTCCAACGCTAATTAGTGTAATTCATGTAATTATTGCTCAAACAGCACTGTATCTTGATGGATGATTATAATGATTAGCATATCCTTTACTCTGATTTAATCACTAAAGTCATTCAAATAAACGAACAAGAAGTTAAAGTATGTGGACTTAGAAGAAGACTAAACAGTTTAAATTGTACAAAGAGATTTGTTTTTCCTGTTAAGCTTGATTTCTTCAGTGTAAGTTGTCGTGAAAAGGATTTTGCATTCCTCATTTGAAAAGTTTGAAGAAAAAAGCTAGTTGTTGTTATGGAGCTTTTTTGTTTGTTTTTTTTTACCAGCATGCTTTCTAACATACAGTACATAAAAATGTTGTCAGATGAGCACACACAAATAGATGCTCAAGCACATCACAATAGTTTTTTGCAAATATACTGCAGATACCAAGACAGAATCGAAGTACCACTGCCGTAAAATACTTGACAAATATGTTTTAATAAATAAAATAATTAGCGCCCAATATTAGCATATCACATACACGTCAACCAAATGGTAAATTAGGAGCAATTAGTAGCACTTGAAAGCAATGTTTAGAATTTGCAATTTGTAGCACTGAAAGGTAAAATCTCCCCTTACAGTGTTCTGTACAGGGACACTTAACAAAAAGCAGTACTGGTCAGGCTGAAATATCTGGTATTGTATATACCATATGAGGTGTGTGTGTGTATGCGTGCGTGTGTGTGTGTGGCGGGGGGGGGGGTGTCTAAAAGAATGCACATGAACACTTTGTCACATAAAATAATATGAATATTAAAGCTATCATAAGCACAATTGTAATTTGAATTTCTAAGCCACCATCTGCTTTCAAAAATTTGCTAATGAAATATGTCACAAAACTGGCAGCTTGTATTTGAAAACAGTGAAAATTTAACACATCTGAAGCATCCCTGGCATGTTTCCTGTGACTCATCTATGGCTCACCTCCCTGTGCACCCCTCTGCTATGCAAATAGCTGCTGAGAAGATGACCTTTTTAACTGGAAAAAAACTGGCATGAATATGGAAATGTATGTATCTGGTGACTTTGGCCAACAAGCAGGAGTGCATAATTTTACTATCATCCACCCACAGCGTCTTAAATTTTGAGAGTGTGACCTCCAATGCAATCATTTTGCCTGAAGAGAGAGAGGGATACTTGCAGACTGTGTGTGGTGGTCGCCGGCTGTGGAGGATACTGATCAAAGCTCAGGGCAACAGGGGGAGACTTAAGAGGATTGTTATGCTATGCCCTTGTGAGTGCCTTTGTACTTCTGAGCCTCTGTGCACGCAGTTCGTGCATGTGCTGGCACACAGGGAGGAGACTTTGTGGGTGTCCATCTGTATATATCCGGGTTCTTGTGCATCTGTGTACATCAGTCTATTTTTATGCACCGCTGCCTCCATATGTTTTTGCATATGTCCACACTGCATATGTGTGCACACCATTCAAGGTCAGAGATGATCACGAATGCATGCACAGTCTGGAAAAAAAATGGACAATAAAAATTCTGCAACTACCTTTTTATTTTAAGCAAATAAAAAACTTCTAGGAAGTAAAATTTACACAGTATAAGTAATAATTGTTCTTAAAATTGGAAAATAGCTGTTAAGGATACATCTAGCCTGGCGACAGAATGCAACCTGTCCAGGATGTACCCTGCCTCTCACCCAATGGCAGCTGGGATGGCACCCCCCCCCCAAACCTTGAATTGGATAAAAGAAAGAAAATAGATGGATGCATGAATAAAGCTAGAGTCCAACATTTAAACTGCTCAAATGAAAGAATTTTTGCCAAAATACATGTGACTGTATTGGATACCAGGACGGTTATTGTCCATTGTGGTTCATTTGTGTGTGTATATGTTGTTTCCATGTGGTTATATCCCTTTTTTTTTTTTGCCTGTGTACCTCATCACGGACAGGCCACATTTTACAGCCAGGTCTGCAAAGGTCCCTTCAACCAATCTTTATGGGCAAAGCCAAAGCTAGAGCTGAATACTAACAGCCAGCACACTTTTCACAAGCACTCTGAGTAAGTGGGGCCAATTAACAATGAAGTGGCACCGTGAAGACAGACAGATGGGAGTCAGACACAGAGAGTGAGAGAGTCGAGACAGAGACAGAGTGAAGCACAATCAAACACCCTTGTCCAAAGCTGAAAGCTGAAAGGGACTTTTCAGAGTGACCACTGCTGTGGTCTGTGTTTTTTAGCTTCTACAAATGCAGAGATGAAGAGAAAGTTTCTGCATATGCATCTGGCGCTGTGGATCAAATTTGCACTAAGGGGGATAGGCTGATGAATATTTTAAAACACTGACTGGCACCTATTCAGACAAACATGCAGACGAAAAGGCAACATGACCATTATTTTCAGTTGCTTAAATTTCCATCCAAACATTTTTGTAATCACTTATGCAAGTCCTGGTTGCAGAGGGCCTGGCGCCTATCCCAGCTGACATTTGGCAAGAAGTGGGGTACATCCCAGGAAGGTCGCCAGTCTATCATAGAGCTGATTCAGAGAGACACAAGCCATTCACACTCACATCCACACCTGCAGCCAACGTAGAACCTGACAAATACAGTACTTATTTAGACCATAGGAGGAAGAACATCAAAGCTCCACACAGGAAAGCCTGAGCCTACCAGGAGATTAGAATTAAGAACCCTCTTGCGATGCGGGAAGAGCACTTACTACTGCACAATATACCATGTTTTTGGCTCAAAGAAATTAACATTATCATTAAAAAAAAATGTTTGATGCCAGAAATTTTCACAATAAGTACTAATTGTTTTTTGGCCCATCATCTTCTTTTGGCTGCTCCCTTTAAGGGTTGTTGAAATGGATCATATGCCTCAGTGTCACCCTATTCCTACCATCCTCTGCTGTCACGCTGGCCTTCTGCATGTCTTCCTTCACTACATCCATGAACAGCCTCTACTGAAATAAACTGAGTCTATAATACTTAAACAGCTGTCATTTTGCTACATTACTTATCAATTCTGAGTAGACTGTACTTTTTTAATGTTCTCTCTTATTGTAATTACTATGTATTTGAATTCAAACAACTTAATATCATCAGGTTTTGCACCCACCAAAAATCTAGTTTATACCAGTTTTAACAAATGGGACTGATGAGCTCTGAACGTTGTGAGACAGAGCAGAGATGGTAGAGAACAAAGATGCACGCAAGTTCGATTCCACATTGGCCCGGGCCTCTTGCTGTGTGGAGTATGCCGTTGTTGTAAATGTTGTGTTTATTTGCACAGTCACACTAAAGGAGCAGCTTGGTGGTTGGCACTGTTGCCTCACTTCTAGGCGGTCTGGGTTCAAATCCACCTCGGGCCGAGCCTTTCTGTGTGGAGTTTGCACGTTCTCCCCGTGTCTGCGTGGGTTTTCTCTGGGTACTCCAGTTTCCTCCCACAGTCCAAAGACATGCAGTTACTGCAGTCAGGTTAATTGGTCACTCTAAATTGCCCATAGGTGTGAATGTAAGTAAATGTTTGTCTGTCTCTCTGTGTTGGCCCTGCGACAGGCTGGTGATCTGTACAGGGTGTACCCTGCCTCTCACCCTATGTCAGCTGGGATAGGCTCCAGCCCCCCTGTGACCCTGAAAAAGAGAAGAGGATGGATGGAAAAAGATATGTTTAATAAAAGTTTTTGTATATATTTAATTTACCCAGCTTTATTGATTAAAAGACATATTTTGATTTTTAAGAACTATAAAAGATAAGTTTGGTCAATTAGAACATACAATTTAGTTCAATTGGTAACGGAGTAGTGCTTACTTAACAAGCTGAGTGAATTAAATAGGTGGTGAAAGATTGCTTAAACTAAGTATCTTCAGTTTCTAAAACTCTGTTATTAATACATTCAATTTAAATCTTTCATTCCATTCCAAAAAGGCCTCAAGTACATTGAACATTGTCCACTGCGCTTATTCAACTAATGCTGCATTACTTAAAAAATGTAAGGCAATGAGTTACCTTGTTTTTTTTAAAGTAGATTTAACTTATCCAGGTTTACAGGGTATTAAAACTACCAGCAACCTAAGTGCTGATCGTAATGGCCTCCACACAGTTAGATAATATTTCACACTGCATTTGTTAGCCAGTAACTCAGCTGTTTCAAAGACCTAGCCAAATCTGGGTTAAATAAAGTTTCTTATCTCAAAGTAGTATATCTTTTCTTTTCTTTTTTTGACAGAGCAGCTGTTGGTGTAGCTGTTACAACAGTAAGTAGGGAGCTTGTTAAGTATAAATAATAACTGCAGCTCACAGTATGTTACAGCAGATAAACTCATCCAAAAAAACCCACCAACGTTTTAATCTTGCATTTTCAGTTTTGTAGTAACTAAAAAAAAAAAAAAAAACAAGGCTCCAGCTTTGAAAATGGAGCATATCACACTTATTTAAGCTCCACATACTGCCTCTGCATGTGCAGAAATACAAAGCCTGACAAAACCGTCAGGATCTGTTGTGGTTGCTATAAGCTATGACTGGATAGTCACTGTTCGGGTCTCATCTCTTACATCGCAAAACCAGCGTTCTTGATGTCAACCAGTGGCTTATGCTGCAAAATGTGAGAATTTTATCAGCTGTTTAACCATATATTTGTCTTCATACTTTACTGTATGGACAAAAAAAAACATTCAGAAAAATAAACACAGGTATATATACACAGATAAAAATAAAAGAAAAGCTATTAGCTTTCTATTATCTGTCACTCTGGAAATGTCAAGACACCATTATGTGGAGCTGTATTGTGGTTTTTGCTCAGCTCACCTTTGGTATTTCCTTTATTTTGTGCCTGAGATGCCAACAGATTTAGTGTTATGGTAATGTTCATTTTGAAAAGCCTGCGCTGCAGCTTGATAGACAGAGCCTTGAACAATAGGAGCTCTGCCCCTGTGGCTCTTGGCAGGAGGGCAGGGACACAAAGGGGACATAATGAGCAGAGATAGCATTGTGATGGGAGACCACAGATGAGAGACACTGAAGGTTTTGTTTGTGTGTGTGTGTGTGTGTGTGTGTGTGTGTGTGTGTGTGTGTGTGTGTGTGTGTGTGTGTGTGTGTGTGTGTGTGTGTGGGTGGGTTGTATTTGGGAAAGAAAGACAGTGTTGGGGCAGGAGTAATTTGCTAGTGCAGTTTTATTGTGTGTTTGCGTGTGGGCATCTCTGCATATCTGAATGATGGATAGAGAAAGACATGGAGAAAGACAAAATGCCTGCCAATCAATCACTGCATTGACAGCCAGCCTGTTGTCAACACCACATTTTTGTGTACTTTGTAATGTCTATGTGTGTACAGAGTGTCTTACAGAAATACACAAAACGTCATAACAGGTTGATCAATAGCCTATTCAAGAGTAATGAAACACCAGTCAATATCACCACCCACATTGTAGCTCATAAACTGATGAAAGCCTTTCTGTCTCTCTAAAATCAAGAAACCCTTATTCCCCTGTTTCTGTCTTACTGTACTTAGTATGTATCTGCCTTCCTTTGCCTCCAGTGGTTTCCTTCTTGGGGGAAATAATCTTCATTAAATGAATGAAAATTTTCTATTTGTGTGCTTAATGTACTCAGCTGATGTATCATGATGTGAAGTAGTTAGCTAGGAGCAAATGTTCTGAGACAGGCTTCTTGCTGCTGATGCATCTGCAACATTTTTGACATTTAAGGAAGGGTCTGACATTTTGGGAATTGCATATATTCACTTTCTCCCTGAGAGTCAGATAAAATCAACACTCATGTCTCTGTATTAAGTGTGACACTGAAGCCAAGAGGTGATTATCTTAAATTAGAAAAGCTGTAAATGGAAGGAAATATCTGGTTTGATTTATCCAGACTTCCAAAGCACACTGTTTAAAGAACTGTGATAACAACACTTCAGACAGACAAGCAATTCCGTGCAGCACTGCTGGTAAACACAATGTGGTGCCATGACTCCAAGAAGTCAGTGAATCTCACGCAGCAGCTTTTGTACAGAGTACACAAACAAGACATGTAAATTAGTGAGTGTCATAAATGTTGGTGTGAATGTTTTTGAACATGCCCCAGTGCTTCCAGTCTTTATGCTAAGTTAAATAATTGCATCCTAGCTCTAGCGTCATACTTCAGACATGAAGACACAAAGTACTTTCAGCCTTACTAATTTGGCAAGTTTTTCATGGGTGCAAGCCACATACTCAACTCTGCTGCTCAAGCCACAAATATATTTTCTTTACAATTGTGTTACCATTTAAGGGGAAATAAATGGGCTTTCCAACAGTATAACAGTTACTGCCAAGAAGCATCATTACAAAAAAAATAATCAACCAAACACAAATGTACTTACTTTTTGTGCTATGTTTATGTATTTCCTTAAATGTCACACTATCATTTGAGATGCAAAGGTAGTAGTTATCTTAACTTTTTAGATTTTTCTTGTTTTTCATACGTCTAGAGCTTTCTTTTGATGTCAGCAGTGGCTATTTTTATTTTGTGTTGGATATTGTAACATACACCAGCTGAACATGGAAGATAAATGCTGTTGTTGAGTGTATAAATGCATTCCCACTACCTAGTGCAGCTACTTAAGGTGCTCTACGAGTACAGGGATGGTGTTCACCTCACTTGTCAGTATGTGTCCAAATCTATTTACTCTGGAGGAGGCTGTAAAACTTGGTGAAAAGAGTCCGAGTGTGAGTTAACGAGTCAGTGAAGCTCACTTCTGTCCAATGACAGTGATACTGAGGCGAGTTGCTGAGGATACCCCGAGCTTTTCTTTCGGTATGCCCTGTCATTTCTGCCGCTGTTGGCTACTGCTAGCCGGCGTTAGTGAAACTTTTTTTTAAGTGGATCTAAGACTGTTGGATTCAGACAGAGAATAAACTCTCATATGATGGAGAGTGTAATCAAACTTTTTTCAAAGGGAAAGTCAGATTTTTTTTTTGTTTTTTTGGTTTTTTTTTAGGAAGCTCAAGCCTAACATCAGCGGGCACAATGTTAGCCTATAACCAGCTGTTGTTGTTTAGCTGGCTCATTCTCAGCTATCTGGAGACAGGAGAGTTGGATGTCTAATCCGCTGACAGTAAGTAATTGTGACAATATCAGGAATAAATGAGCGTGCTTATGCTCATTTTCATGTATTAGAGCCCTCACTTCAGTTCAGGAGATGTGGCTTGAGGTGAGGAGGAAGAGGATAGGGTGGAAATGACGGAGGAGAGAGAGCAGTGGTGGAGAAGGAGAAAGATTATGAAACTATACATGTACAGATGTAAAATTGTCATATACAGTTTGAAAGAGCTAATTGTGATCTTTAAATTAAAAGTAACTTATAAGATGTTCTATGTATGTGGCCGGTCAGACACTTTATTCAAGATGGCGGGGCAACATGGAAGATTCCACAAACCGAACCCGCTCCCATGTATATTTAATGGATTAATTACTTGGTAATTGCTCACAAATCAATATATATGAGTACAGCATTATTTTTCTTTCTATTAAATGACCTCAAAAAGTGACTTACTGCTCCTTTAAATGGACCCCAGCTATGCTTGTGTTTGTACAAGGCCAGTACAAATGTGTCTCTATAAATCTGATTAGACAATAGCGGACTTGTTGTCTTGGCAACCACTAGGAACAGGTCACTGTGGTAAAAATAGACTTCACACCCTATGCTGAGGCAGTCAGCTTCCCTTTCTCATTTACTCTACACCTTGTAATATCATTAACCACAAGAGCAGAGCTATGGACTGTGTGAACCGGTGTGAAGAGACATAAAGAGTATGTATTTAGCACATAGACAGGCATTTAGAGGATGATTAGGAGCATTACATGATGATTACACTGTTATGTTGCTTATAAACTGAGTGAACTGAGATAAATAACAGAAACCTGCGTGATGTAATGCAGTGAAATGTAGCAGCACAACATAAAAAGCCTTCAAATGTTCATTTTTGTTGAGAGCACCACATCTGTTTGTGTCGATGTAGCGCTCTGGCATAGTTTGAGGTTGTCAATTTGATGAATTTGTCTACTTCTTTTTATAAATCTGGCAAATCAAAATGATCAAAACGCCGCAATGCAATATAAAGTAACTTAATGCAACCTACAGACCAAAGCTACCAAAAATACCATAGATTTAAATATCTCAAAGAACTGTGTACATTACAATTTTCTGACTTTCACAAAGAGAGCATGTTTGATTTGTTAATGCTGGTTGTTGCTCTTTTGTGTACTGACAGCATATTTCCATGAATAAAAAGCCATTGAATGAATAATTAAATTGCTGAAAAATGTAGATGAATGTCAGAAATTATTTATTATTTGGTATTTGGAATGCCCCTCTTTCTTATTCTGTCCGCAACTCTTACAGTTTGTATAAAAAGCCCATGCTATGGGTTATGAGGTTTCAAAGAGCTTCTTGGCTCTTTGGTCGTCAAAGCTTTGAGATGTGTTTGGCAGTTTAGCATTATTAACCTGCTCCAGAACTGTCATAGAGTGGTTGAAACTAAGATGGTGAACTCAAATGCAGATCCCAACCAAGAAACCAAGACAAAAATAATCTTGCTTAAACATTTATTTCTGTTAACAAAAGAGCTCAGGGGTTCCAGTTCAAAAGTAAGGGTTAATCAGAACTGCAGGTCCAGGTGGATCACTTTGGTTCAAAGAGACTGATTCGAGGGGGAGGAATATGGAAGAGAAGAGGTCCAGATTAATTGCCAAGTCCCAGAGCTTGAAGAATGTGCCGCGGAGGGTGAGCAGGCAGTCCCCTTCTTTGCAACAGGTGGAAGGATGCAGACTAAGAGGACAAAAAACAAAACGTTAGCACGCATATACAAACTGCATTGGAGGCATGCAGAGCTAAACCTCATTACCACTCTAAGAAGGCAGATAATCTGGCAGAGGCTGGATGGTGGAGCTGGTCCTGAAATACCACAGCTGACGAGGCTTGATGTAACACAGGTGCTCAGCTAGTGGAAGACTCCAAACTCCACCTGACACTGTACAACAGCCAACGCTCAGAAAACATGTTATAAATGTTGAATTTATTTTCACAGTCACACTAAAGGAGCAGCACGGTGGTCTGGGTCCGAATCCACCTCGGCCCGAGCCTTTCTGTCTGGAGTTTGCATGTTCTCCCCGTGTCCACGTGGCTCTTCTCTGGGTACTCTGGTTTCCTCCCACAGTCCAAAGACATGCCATTATTGGGGTTAGGTTAATTGGTCATTCTAAACTGCCCATAGGTGTGAATGTGAGTATGAATGGTTGTCTGTCTCTCTGTGTTAGCCCTGTGACAGGCTGGTGACCCATACAGGGTGTACCCTGCCTCTCACCCTGTGACAGCTGGGATAGGCTCCAGCCCCCCAAAACCCTGAACAGGAAAAGTGGAAGAGAATGGATGGACACTCAAAGAAATATAGGATGCCAACCTCTTTACAACTAAAATAAAATTGGTGGTCGCCCAATGATAGCATTGAATTTTTTTGCTGTTGGAGACTGATTGCAAGTAGTTGCGGTGGCACACTGATCGCCCAGAGGTTGCGTTCACATTCTGACAGATTGGCAAAGGTTTGCAAATAATTTGTTTATTTACACAGACAAATTGACAAGATGTTGCAATCCATCTGAGTTGATCTGCGCCACTGAGACTGTGACATGTCTCTTTGCAATAGGAGAGTCCACTCAACTGGCTGCCAGCTGATTCTACTGACAGTCAAGAACCTCATAGATTTGAAACAGAAATTCCTGCAAAAAAAGTGAAGCGCTTGCTGCACAGGATCAGGATATTGAATTAATGCCATTGTTTGCTTGCACCAGCTAAACTTCGCTCCTCTTCGGCTGATATAGTACTCCTAAAATACTCTGCCTGAGCACTTTGCAGCCTGTCCTGCCACTTCACTCTGGACTTTACTGCTGTCATTAAATTGCTTGGACTCCTACGTCAACCCAATTATGAACATCGAAGCAGCTCCCCCATAAGGCTGTTTATTTGGAATATCATAATTCTTCTAGGCTGCACGGTGATGTGGTGGTTAGCACTGCTGCCTCACAGCTGGAATAACATCTAGAAGGCCTGGGTTTATTTAGAACAGCGGGAGTTTTGAAAACAATGTGCTGGGAGTCAGGTGTTCTCCCCTGTTAAAGTGAGTCTCGTCCAACTGGCAAGCGGACAGCTTGGCTGTTAAAGCAGCGGGAACACACATCTCCGAAAACATCGGAGCACTTTTGCAATTAAGCATTATATTGATAAACCGAGCAGATATTTGAGGTTTACTCATCTACATTCTTGCCTGAAAACACTGAAAAAGTTTATTTCATGTCACAAAAGCAGTAAATCTCAAAATTTACTCACAGTTTTAGCCGCTCTCCTCCGCCATTGCTGGGTTTGAGTTTCATTCAAAATGCATTGCCCTGGCCTCTGTTGGACTGCTTCAATTTCATGAAGCACATTAAAGGTCCCACTCACATCAGAAGTCAAACACTGGATCTAACTCCTTCCAATCTGAAGTGCCTGGACCTTGCCGTCTCTGACCACTTTGCTGTTTGTGTTTCTATTACTAGCGTCTGCCTAGGTTGTGCACCAAACGTGCCATCACGTACAGGAACACCCCCCACTCCCCCAACCCCTATATCATTGTTGATGGGCTTCTTGACCATTGTGACTCCACCCTGTCCAGCAGTCTTACTCCCCCCCTTAAAACCCAGACTGTCTCTTTTACCTGCTCTCCCCATGGTTTACAATGGAACTCTGTGCTCTGAAGACCACCAGCCACCAATTTGAGAGGCTCTACAAAAGATCCTGTCTCACAGTCCACCTAGAGGGTTATAAAGATCATGTGAGGTCCTGCTCTTTCCCAGACTAAGACTTATTATTACTCCTCCTTTGTTCATCAACAGAAAAGACATCCCACATTGCTGTTCTCGACCATCAACTGGCTACTTCACCCCGTTGATCCACATCATCCTTCAAGTGCCCCTGACCTCTACCAGAAGTTCCTTGGCACCATGTACATCCATTGCAGGATTTCATCTCCCATGCTCCACATCTATCTCAGTGCTCCTTCTTCCTCCTTCTGCTCTGAAATTCCTCTCAGGTCACAGAGTGGGTCTCTCAAGCTAAAGCCTCCACCTGCACCCTGGACCCCATGCAGAGAGCGTTGGTCAAGACGTGTACCTGCTCTGTGCCCCCTTATAGTTGACATCAACTCTTCTCTGGAATCAGGAGTGGTACCCTCCAGCTTCAAAGCTGCCTCAGTGACTTCAATCCTCAAGAAGCCAGGTCTAGACCCTGACAACTTTAACAATTACCGACCTATCTCCAACCTTCGTTTCCTTACTAAAATCTTGGAAAGAGCAGTGGCCACCCAACTCCAGCAGCATATGTCTAACCATGACCTCTATGAAACTTTATAAGCTGGTGTATTCAGAGCACACCACAGCACTGAGACTGCTGTCATTAAAATAACTAATGAATGATGGTTTTGGTCCTACCCCTCCAACTGGGGGAGGTTCCCACTCCATCTCAGCTCCAGTTTACCACAGTGTGCCTCAAGGTTCTGTGCTTGGACCACTTCTCTTCACCATCTACATGCTCCCCCTTAGTCAGGTCATCTGCCACCATGGTCTCTGCTTCCATTTCTGTGCTGATGGTACACAACTCTATCTCAGTATCAAACCCTCCACCCCCCACCCCCACCCCACCCCCAGTCACTCAACTAAAATCCAAAATGCTGCAGCTAGAGTACTGACAGGGACTAGAAAGAGAGAGCATATTTCTCCCATATCGGCTTCTCTTCATTGGCTCCCTGTTAAATCTAGAATAGAATTTAAAATCCTTCTCCTCACATACAATGTCTTGAATAATCAGGCCCCATCTTATCTCAAAGACCTTATAGTACCATATCACCCAAATAGAGCACTTCGTTCTCAGACTGCTGGCTTACTTGTGGTTCCTAGGATACTAAAAAGTAGGTACCTCTTCTGTGGAACCAGCTCCCAATTTGGGTTCAGGAGACAGACACCCTCTCTATTTTAAGTTTAGGCTTAAAACTTTCCTTTTTGATCAAGTTTATAGTTAGGGCTGGATCAGGTGACCCTGAACCACCCCTTAGCTATGCTGCTATAGGCCTAGGCTGCTGGGGGGTTCCCATAATGCACTGTCTCTTTTCATTCACCTTATTTACTCTGTTTATACTTCACTTTGTATTTAATCATTAATTATTATTAATCTCTGGCTCTCTTCCACAGCATGTCTTATCCTGTCTCTCTCCCCTCAGCCCCAGCTGGTCACGGCAGATGACTGCCCCTCCCTGAGCCTGGTTTCTTCCTGCTAAAAGGGAGTTTTTTTCTTCCCACTGTTGCCAAGTGCTTGCTCATAGGTGGTCATTTTGACTGCTGGGTTTTCTCTGTATTATTTTAGGGTCTTTACCCACAATACAAAGCGCCTTGAGGCGACTGTTTGTTGTGATTTGGCGCTATATAAATAAAACTGAAATAAAATAAATTGAATTGAAATCAAAACATGGATGTCATGTAATCTAGTCAAGCTCAACAGTAATAAAACAAAGTTACTGGTTGTGGCCCCCAAAGCCCTATTCCGGAAGTTTGGAGATCTACTCTTTGGCAAAGATGGTTCCTCCAACTCACCATCACCAGAAGTTAACAACCTGGGTGTCATCCTATACTCAACACTTTCATTCCAGACCCATATCAAACCTGTCACCCACACAGCCTTTTTCCACCTAAGAAACATCTCTAGACTTCAACCTTTACTCACTGACTCTGTAGCAGAGAGCTCTGGCAACATATCACCCCCACCCTTATTAATCTCCATCTGTTTAAAAAAGCCTTTAATCTCTAGTTATTCTTGTTGTTGGGTTTTTTTTAAATTTACACTCTTTGTACAGCATCCTTGGGTTTCTTGAAAGGCATTTTAAATCTAAGTTATTATTATAGATGAAAGCAGGTTCACCCTGAGCACATGTGACAACGTGAAAGAAGCCATGGAGAATATTGTTCTGCTGTGACATCGTTGAGCATGAGCAGTTTAGTGGTGGATCAATGATTGTCTGGGGAGGCATATCCACAGAGGGGCACACAGACCTGTACAGGAGAGGCAACACCACCCTGTGCTCTGTGTGTGCCGTGATAATTTATTCTCACCCTTTTTTGTTGCCTTCTGCCTGTCTGACTCTGGCTCAGTTTATGTTTTGTACTGATGTGAAACTTATTCATGAAAACCAACACAAAAACATATACTGTATCTCTGCTCATCTTTGATGCATTCAGGCACATGAATCCCTACAGTACACAAATATTTCCGGTCACAAATGCTCCAGATTCACTCTCACAGGGATAGTATTGGAAACACTTCTTTTCATGAGAAGTTTTCAAAAATGAACCCTCTCACAAACTGAACCATAATATTATAAATGACTTAATCAGCAACAAGAAAGACTGACTCAAGCTAATGGGCTTGCATATTATTGAGGAAAACAGGTTTCCAGAAGGTTTCCATGTTTGTTTTTTTTGCTTCGATTTAGAACTCATATCAGGACTGTTTCCGATTGTGCAAGACTGCCTGATTGGAAACTTGTTGTGTTGCTGTCACTATCAATGTGACAAAGGGAGGAAAGGTATAATTTGCTGAATACCTGAGAACACTGTATTCTGAGTGCTTTAAAATGTGCTGACAGCAGGGGCACACTTTGCATTGTAATTGTGGCCTTTAGGCTTAGGGTCTGACTGTGACGCTGCAGGGTCAGACAGTTCTGTATATGTGATCATTTTAGTGTCTTTTTTGGTTTTAAAGCATTTTACATCTACTGGTGTTGTAGGCATTCAAACAGCAAAAGTGCTGTTTATTTTACCATCTCTTACATATATATACAAAACATGCATAGATGCGCATAGAGTGCACGATAATTACATTAAGTTTCCAGTTACAACCAGTTTCAAAATGTGTATGAACTCATTATGCCAGAAATAGCCAATCATCAAAAGTGTTATTTGAGTGTCTGTGACTGCTCTGATAGATAAACAGGACAATAAATTGTGATCTCCTTTTGCTGATTAAACACCACTTGCACAAGAGTGACTTCATCTTCCAAACTCCATTTCCTGTAATCACCTGGATTGTGGCAACAAGACTCAGGGGCCAAGTGGCTCTCTGCCCATTTCAGAAAAAAACTAATCAAGTAAATAGGGGTTGACTTGTGATTTGTACAGTCAAAACCTTGTTGACCTGCAATTAAGCGGCTGTGGAGAGATCTGAGCCAGAGTCTGATGACAGGATGTGCAGTGGACGTATTTACGGGAATCACTTACTTTGGATTGAGGTTTCTACTTGGCACTTTGACAATTTCAGATAAAGTACCGCAGAAAAAAAATAACAATTTAGAAAATATAGCGCTGTAGTACAATTTATGTATTGCTTTGATAAATATACATTTAAAATTCAAGTAATAGTGGAGGCATGAAATATAAGATATAAATAAATTATTTCATTACACATGCTTTAATAAATTCTTGGCTTTATCTTTGCTACTCCTACAGCAGAACTGATAATGCAGACTCCTGCCTGACTGGTCTGAAAGTTTTGATGGGCTTGTCTAAGTACAGGTTTTATCATCTCCTGCATTATGCAAACACCAGGAGTAGCAGTTAGGTTCAGTTAGGGATCTTGTGATAAGTCAGTTTTGACCCTAAAATTTTATATTATCCATAAATACTGTACCACCATTAAATATCTGTTTAACACTCCAAAATATAGGTGGTGGTAATGTGCATCAGCTGATGTCGTCACCCTCTATAAAACAGGGGGGAAAAGGACACTGCAACAAGCTACTAGAGCCACAGAAAATCATGTCAGAGGAGTTGACAGCCTCAGAGCAAGCTACTCTACCAATATCCGAAGAAGGTCACTTGTTTGGTACCTGGTGGCTTTTTCAGTACGCATTAAGTGTAATTGTTGTTTTTTGTACATTAAGTGTAGCTGTTGCTTTTCTCCCCATCTGTCCACACTCATGTTAAGAGTCTAATTTATTGTAAAAGGGGCCAATTTATTTCCTCCCATTCGATTACAGTATAAGAACAAAAGTACTGGGCCACCTACACATTCCACCTACAGGAGCTGTTCAACCATGGAGACCAGAGCCCAGGACAGTCTGAGAGTCCAGAAGGAACAACGCATTTTTATCCTGGTTGTGGAACACTGGCCCAGCTCTTTATGCTTATGAGGATATTTGACCCGTCTACATGTGTATTGTGGACTTGAAGGCATTTGACTGCATCCCTCATGCTGTCTTGTGGGAGGTGCTTTGGGAGAATGGAGTATTAGCCCCATTATTGCAGTTCCTGTACAACCATTCACAGTTTGGTCCACATTGCCAGCAATAACTCACTTGTTCCTGGTGGAGTTTGGACTTCACCAGTGCTGCCCTTTGTCAGCAGTTCTGCTGATATTTTTTATTGGTAGAATTTCTAATGGGTGGGAGGTGGAGGGTTTGGTAGCCTCAGTAGCTCTCTCTGCTTTTTGTGGATGATGTGGTTTTGTTGGCTTCATTGAGCAATGACCTACAGCTTGCACTAGGCTGGCTTGCATTTGAGGGTGCCTCCTGGACACCTCCTATGTGAGGCGTTTTGGGCATGTCCACCAGGAGGAGTTCCCCAGGGAAGCTTGGAGAGATTGTATCTCAGCTGGCTTGTGAACGCCCCGTTTACACGAGAACATTTTCAGTAGAAACTGTGTTCTTTTACCATTTTCGCTTTTGAAACGTAACGCGTTTTGACGAAAACGTTTCAAAAACGATCTCCGTTTACACGGAAATGCAACACATCGAAAACACTGTCGTTCCGATCGCCAGGCCACAGGTTGGTGGTGTGGATATAAGTGGCAAAGAACTAAGCAAT